>OY757310.1:7702447-7762529 GCA_963583905.1 Stenurella melanura
CAACAGACATACTTATTATTAGATCTGTCTTAATAAATAGTTATGCACCTATCAATAAGGGTGTAAAATAGGCGTATTATGAAGATAGTGGACCTCGGGCAGTCCAAGGGTTATAAACCCTAATTATAGTCCATGATACAAAATTTATCCACCACCAGTTAATATAGGTACACGGTAAAAAGTATTGAGGCCACGGCGAAAAAAAATTTACATACCTACTTAATTAAAATTGCAACTAAAAAATATAAATAATAAGAATAAAAATCAATATTTGTGAGATACCTCACAAATTTTGTGACGAATGCAATAGCTGTTAGGGTCAAACAGGAAGGGCATTTAAAATAAGATACTTACATTGAACATTCAAATTAATTTGAAAGTAGTAAAAGTAATTTAAATCTTGCAAATCGGTTTTTAGAAACTATAAGTATTTCTCCGACAATAGATGAGATTAAAAAGGACCCCGCACGGAACATATGGAAATTGACCCCCGGTTAAAGTGTTTGATACTCGGGGATATTATCCAAATATCGATGTTATCGATATTATCCGAATATCGATGTTGATCAAAATTTATCTTTTAAACGGATTAAGTAAGACCGAGAGTAAGACAAAAATTTGTAAAGACCTTTTTTGTAGAGAAAGAGACGAGCTACAACTTTTGTTGGGAACTTTTTTCTCTATTTTCATTATTTTGGCCGCTAGAGCAAAAAAAAAAACGAAAATCAAAGAGTATTTCCAAATTTTTTTTGAATTTTCCCGGAACTTGGAAGTGCAGAGAATGCATCATCTCATTCTCCAGGTTATTACTTACTTAAATCCCAGAGATGATCCTTTTATTAATTTTTGTTACCCTAAATGGCTAATTTGCCTGTACTAGTGCCTGGGAATGTAGAAGAGATTTTAAGAAATGCACATATAGTGATATATCACTATACTTAATAAGGAAATTTTAGGATCGTTGTTGGTTATAGTGGAATACTCGGTGGAGTAATGTTATCCAGTCGGTATAGTTGAGTAAAAACATAAAAGAAGGAAGTTACGCAACGTCAATTGAGGTTAGTACTTGGACGGGTATAACCCTCCAGGGAAATACAGCTAGGTAACCCGTATCACCTGCTAACCTTGCTTCTAACGGCTTGTGTATGTCATTGCATACGTAGAAGTTATGCAATTTTAGGCGGGGATTGTGTAGTGAATATACCTTCCTTCGAAGGTGATAGAAAGCATTCGATCTCTTGTCTATGAAATGTTAGGGAAGTAAAAAATCCCTACTCTTCTTACGAAAAGAGGTTTGACACAATCTTTAGGTTAGGGTTAGCTTATCTCCTGGCGTTGGTGATTGGCCTTAGTAGCGGAAAGAGACCGACGTTAAATAAGCGAATTAAAAAAAAAGATACATATATAAGGGTGCCTCTACACGCTGTTTCGGCTTACCTCAATAAAGCTACTTTATTTGTTTATATCATAATTTTTATTAATAAATCACTTAAGTACCTACTGGGTTTCGTTTATAAGATTAAATAATAATCGAGATAATAAGTACATACTAATTAAAATTCCACGTTTCGTAACGTACAAACAAACCAACAGCCTATTGCCAAAATCGTAAAACAGATGTTTTATATCGCTTAGTATTAGAATGAATATTGATCACATAAAGGTCAATGTATTAAGTTGCCATAAATGTTTGTTTTAATTTTTCAAATCGAATAATGTATATTTTCCACATTCCACTTCGAATTTTACTAGTATCCCAGTCGTAATAAAATGCAAATACTTAGAAAGTAAAATAATAATTTCCTAAAAATAAAAATGTTTATGCCGAGGTTTATACCAATGAAAACCTGGAAAACAATATAAATATACCAGTACATAAAACGCCATTCTTTGAAACGGGCCCTCTTTTAACCAGTTAAAAATTTAAAACGCATGACTAACAATATACAGCTCCGTAGTCGCCTTTTTAAAAGAATTTTTAAAGTTTTTTAACAAAATGTCTTTATTTCGATTTTTATACAGAAGATAATAATTAAATGTTTACTGCTTGAAAGCTTACAATAGACTAACTAACATCATACAAAACAATTCTAGTATTCCGCGAGACGCAGATAACGTCTCGCTGAGTCGGCGGTTTCTTTAAAGATGCAGGGGCGGTGCATGATGTAATTCCTCCCCCCGAAGATTCAACTACCGAGGGTAACTAAGGGAGTTGAACGGTTGAAAGGTCCATATCTTCTGTTTGATGCTCCTTCTTGGGTTTTTGGATGTACCACTTAAGGATGACTCTCTCCCAGACAATATAGACCAATATTAAAATTATTAGGCCGTAAATAAATAATGTCCAAATGCTCGGTACGTGGGACACTTTTTGGAAATACATATCAGGCTGATTTTGGATTATTTGTGTTTTTATTTCTTGAAGTTCATCAAGTTCAATATTGTCAAGCTGGAGGCTAATATTTATTTTTGGTGTATTCATAGCTTCCGTATTTAGATTTGGAAACAGTATTGGTTGATTTGAACTTATCGATTGCATCGTATTATCGATAGTTTCATATCGGGTGGCTATTTGACAACCGATTGGAATATTTAGTAGGTAGGTACCAGCGGTAATCTTTCTGGTTTCTTCTTGTTGTAAACAGTTTAATTTAATCGCTTCTTCAGATGGCAAGACTGCAATCCACTGATCAGATTTATCCAATTGTTTGATTATCGGTCTGGATAAGGCAACTTTTACTTGTTCACACGTAGAATTACTTGTGTCTAGCAGCTGTATTTCGTAAGGGGTTTCTTTCTTGATTTCTTGCAGGTCTAATCTCGCACAGGTGAAGGTTTGTGTGGTTACTTCTATACAGGGGTCGCTCAGAAATGCGTAGTACAATCCGTCATTTACCAAAAATTTGTTTCTTGGAATTATAGCCTTAAACTGACCCTGGGTCAAAATGGGGATAGAGTAAAGGTGATAATAATTGAATTCTGAAGGATAAGTTATTGGAATATATAGGATGTAAGTAATTTTGTTGTTCAATATATATCCATCTATTTTTATAATTTTTTCGAACAATAATATATTATCCAATGTGACTTCAAAAGGAAGTTGGTTTCTTTTTACTTGTTTTTGTAATTTTTTCAATTCATTAAATAAATCTTTTGTTTTTATAATACTGGGGTGCATTATTTGCAATTTTAAAAAGGATATAGAGTTTTCTATATCTTGCAATATAGAGTTAATCATCTCATACATTGTGATAATTTGGTTCATAATATCTTTTATAAACAATGTTGTTTCCTTGTATAATAAGCGGTCTGAAATTTGGTTGATTTTCAGTTCCAAAAGTTTTTCATTATGACTTATTTGTTGAATTGTTTGATTGAATTTGTCTATTAACTCTATTTAAAGTGAATTTTGATTTTTGATATTTGAAGCTAATTTTAGTTGATTTTCTTGTAGTTCTCGAATTAATATCTCGTAACGTTCCCCGTCATTTGCATCTAAATTTCCTGTGATTGATTTGAAAATCGATCCTAGGCCATTTATTAGTCCCCTCTTTATTCTTTGACGTTGGGGTAGTATTTCCGACAATTTGTTTTCTACCTTTTCTTCAGCAAATTCAAGAATTTTTAAATAATTTGACACTTCAATTGAATAGTATTTATCTTCGGTAATTATTTTTTTCAAGTTTGTGGATTGTGATTTCAAACGATTTATTTCGGCGATGACTGGGTTAAGGTTATAGTAATGTATTAAAGTATGTGAATATTTTGTAATTTTGGCTGTTCCCAGTTTTAGGGGAATTATTCCAGGATTACCTTCTAAATTTCGTAGGGATATTTTTTGTGAAAATCCAAAAGTTCCCAAAAATCTGAAATGAATTTAAAATTTATTTTAACTACTGTTTACTCGTTTTACGTGGTCGTTTTAAATTGTCCATATGAACGGGACCTTGTTGGACAGTAGATACTGTTTTCTTTTTCTTATTAACCTTTTTTATTGTGGTAGGTTTATGAAATTTATTTGCATGTTTCTGGCGTTTGTGTTTTTTAACATATACCTTTTGTTTTCGCTTGAAAATATCGGGATTTTCTCGATCTCTGTTTTCTCTTTCAATTATCTTTTCTTTACGTTGGATTAGATCCGAATTAATTTTTGAGTATAATAATTTTGATTTTTCTTTATGTTCGTTAACATAGTCATTAAGGAGAATTTGATCAATCTGCATGTTAAATGGGTCATTATCAGTGATATGCCCGCTAACAATATCTATGGGCTTCATTTTAGTTGCCGAGTTTATTGAATGATTATAAGCGAGGACAGCATATATCATTTTCATTTTAATGGGTGTTTTTAAGAAACCTTTGGTATTAAGCAGACGAATGTGTTCGGCGATAGTCGAATGAAATCGCTCGATTACCCCATTCGATTGAGGGTGGTAGGGCGTACAGAAATGTACTTTAATTTTATGTAAACCTAGAAGTTCCGAGATTAATGAGTTTTTGAATTCGGTTCCATTGTCTACAATAATTTGTTTTGGGATACCGTGGTGAGAGAAAAATTGCAACAAGCTATTTGCTATTTCTGTGCCTGTCAACGATGTAATGAAATATGCTTGTGCATATTTTGAAAAACTATCAATAATTGTGAGAAATTTTGATTGTTCAAGTGTGTATGTATCTAGGTGAATTATTTCGAATGGTTTCGTTGCGGTCGGCGTAACATTCATTTTTACGCGTACCGGGTTGCGTTCATATTTGCTTTGTAAGCAAATTTCGCATTCGTTAATAAAGGTTTGAATGGAATTTTTGACATTTGGCCAATAATATTTATCTTTGATTTTCAAGTACGTTTCGTCAATTCCGCGGTGATTTGATTTACTTTCGTGATAGCCTTTTATAAGTTCCTCAATATCGTCCTTATTCGTGACGTCAATTAATTTTTTGGTACACCTTTTAAATTTGATTGATCTCCATCTGAGATATTTTTCAAGAACAGTTGAAAATGGTTCATAGATTTCGGCTTTTTCGAGGTAAACGCAATATTGCATTTCAGGAGATATATAATTTTTAATGAGGCCTATGACATCTTGCTCAAAATCTCTTTCAGAAATTTGAACATTTAAACATTTTTTCTTCTCGAATAAAATCGTAATTTTCGGTTTACTTAGGGAGTGCAATACAGAATTTACAATAATTTTATTTTGATCAAATTTAACAAGTTGTTCTGTTACAGAAATTTCTACAATTAGGTTTTGTTCTGCATTTAAATGAATAGTCTCATCATCGATTTCAGAGTTATGTAGTGGACCTGGTAAGGATATAATTTTTTGGACGAACTGATCGATTTCGAGATGTTCGGTTTGATTTCCATTATTTATTTCTATTAATTTTTCAATTTCATCTGAGACTGTGTCGATTTCTTTACTGTGAATTTCATTTGTTATTGATGCCTGATTTTTTATTTTACTAGTGAAACTTAACGGCATATTTTCTTGGTAGAATATATCCGAATATTCCTCACACAAATTAAGAAATGTTGGTTTTTCCTCCGAATTTAAGTGATTAGTTCTGATTTTTGACCAGTCTAAATTACAATTTGAATAATCATCAAAATTATTCAAATCAATTTGTTCAATTATTTTCGTCTCAAATTCGTCAACTTGAGTAGGCTCAGAAAAATCTAACGTTACAGCTTGTCCACTGTTTGCAACTGCAAGCGATTCAGGTATTTCGCAGTTCTGAAATTTTTCATGGGGAATTAATGTCAGATTTAAGTCATTCGATTTTTTATGATACAAAAGTTTTATTCTTGCGTATGGGGTAATTAAGTAACCTTTGTTAAAGTCCAAGATTATTTGTAAAAGCTTTAAATTGTCTAACCCAATTAAACCATTAAAAATGTTGTGAAACTTAAATAAGTAGAATTTTAAATTTTGTTGTTTTGGCAAATTAAATATTTCAGAGGCAGGTATATAGGCACTGTATTTATGCGCAGAATTTTGAAAAACTGTCGAAACGATGAAAGGATCATACACAATTGAATTTGGAAAAAGTTTTTCTGCTATCTCGGGGTCAAAGAATGAATTTGTAGATCCCGAATCAATTAAAAATTGAAGTTTATATTCAGGAAATACAATATATGTTAATTCGCTTGAATTAAAGGTATTAAACGATATAATTTGGGGGTTTATGTCTGATCGTATGGTTGAGGCACTAATTGAAAATTTTCTTCCTGCGCTTCGACTACATTTGCATTTTCAAATTCATGTTGGCTATTATATTCAGCAAATTCATCATTTTGGTAATTATAATCCACATATTGATTTTCAAAATTTTCATTAGATTGATTTGTTTCAGTATTAAATAATTTTTCAGAGGCAAAATTTCCCTGTGGTTGATGAAATTGGCGCGAAGTTGACGGGCCTTGTTGATAAGTATTTCTAGTAGATACGCTCATGGGTGTAGGTTTTGGCAAGGTTCTATTTAAGTCTGGCTTAAAAACATTGTTATTTTGCTGTGGCTGTTTAAATACTTGTGCATTTGTGAAAAATCGCTGAGGCTGATAATTCATTCTAGGCTGTACCGGTACCGGTTGAGATGGAAAAGTATTCCTATTATTAAAATTATTGTTAAAATTTTGATGTCCGAAATAATTCGGTCTATAAAAATTTGGCGTATGGGCATTAAAATGAGATTGTCGAGGAGCTTCGACAGGTCTTTGATTTGATAATTGTGGTCTATTAGGTACTTGAATATTTTTTACAAAATTTTTATTAGAATAATTTTGAAAATAATGAACGTTATCCTCCTGAGTTACAAGCTGTAAAGCTTCGCTAAGAGTTTTCGGCTTCATACAGCGAATGGTTGTACTTAATGGTTCTTTCAGCCCAGATAAAAATGTTCTTAATGCCAAATTATTATAAAGATCTCGCTTTAACTTTTTTGAATCCTCCGTAGTTCCATGTGCACTAATATAACTACATAATAAATTTAAAATTTCTAAAACTCTATCATAAAACTGTTGAGGCCTTTCGTTTTGTAATTGTCTCATTAAAACAAGATCTCTATTAAGACATGATTCGTCTCTTTGGTCAGCAAAATTCCTAATTAATGTTTCTTTTAGTTCCTCCCATGTAGAAACATTTTGGATGTTTATTACAACTTTTGCATTACCGGTTAATTTTGAAATCAGCGAATTCAACAAATAAGTATTCTGAAAATCATTTGTATTTTCGCGATTATAAAAATGTGTAATTAATGAATCACAAATTGACAAATATCGATTTAATTCATTAGGATCGCCATTAAATTCTGGCACACATTTAAGATAATCATTCTTAAATTGAGGCATAATTCTAGTCGTATTTTGATTTGGTTGCACGACTTGATTTGACTGCATAACTTGATTTATATTTAAATTTAAAATAGTATTTTGATTTTCTTCAAGAATTTGAAGGAAGTTTGAAGGATTTTGTGAGTCAGTTGAAGAGCTTTCTAATTTCAAATTTTCCAAAATATCACTTAAATCTTCTACAGACATGGATTGTACTTACATTAAACTAAATGCGACGTAGAGCATCTTCTATAAGGTTAACGTCCGGTTCGGCGATTCGGTCCTCTCCAAGTACGTTTCCCTTGCAAGACTGGACGATTTGTGTTCCAATCCTCGATGAATAATTGCTATTGTGTGCTGCTTTCAGGTCTGCGATAGACAGGGTTTCTTGAGTTTTGAAGAGCCACTCCGAAACAACACCTCCAGTCAATAAAATTCACCAATGTTCGATATTTCGGCTAATCGATGAATCGAAAAACTATACGTTCGATACGCGTAGTCCCGAAATTATCCGCACGACTGCGCCACTAACAATATACAGCTCCGTAGTCGCCTTTTTAAAAAGAATTTTTAAAGTTTTTTAACAAAATGTCTTTATTTCGATTTTTATACAGAAGATAATAATTAAATGTTTACTGCTTGAAAGCTTACAATAGACTAACTAACATCATACAAAACAATTCTAGTATTCCGCGAGACGCAGATAACGTCTCGCTGAGTCGGCGGTTTCTTTAAAGATGCAGGGGCGGTGCATGATGTAATTCATGTGAAGTTGGCCCCCCTCAAACATTTTTGAATAGAAATCGTTTGCTCGTTGTTTGCCCGTGACTGCTCGTCTTCTTTGCTCGTTCCTTTAAGTAATTCCCCACTTTTTAAATGTATACTTACATATATTTTTTTTTTTTTTCGTTTTAAATAGTGACGAGCAGACAAGAATAATACAAGCAAGTGAATTGGGCGTTAACACATTCAGCAGAAAGAGGACTATTGCCAGTTTCAACCCTCTATATAACCAGCAACTAAGAAACGAAAGAAACTGACGAGCCTTTATCTTGTTCACAGCATCTTGTCTATTTTGTCATCCATGAATTTTCTATAGTTGGCTTCCCTTTGCTGCACAAGCACTTGTTGCCGGTTGCCTGTCAGGCGCATAGTGTCATCATAGTGTCATTAACTCCAATTTTTAGAGGGCGTCTTCTTCGCATCCTTTCATCTTGTTCTGGACAATCAATATACTCTGTCTGATTGATAGACTGATTTTCCAGCGTAAGGTAGGCATTGCTGCCGATCCCGGACATCCAATCTGAACGTTCTTATACCGCCGGACCGGCTGCATACGCTGACTTGGATATGGGACATGCTTGTTGCAAGCAGCGAGAACCACATGACGCATGAGGTAGGAATATAGGATGGGGAGATGCTTTTTTTAAGTTCCATCTGTCATCGTCGGATGGGAAGTGTTTGCTTTGAGAGATGCTTCTTGCTAGTTTCCATCTATCATCATCTCCGTATTTATTCGTCTTTGGAGCTTTCCCTTTCTGAATCTAGCAGAGTGCACGTTCCCCTGCCCACCTGCGTCCACATAGGATTTCATGTTTCCCAGAAATCCGTGCTTTTGTTTCAACGTCCCTCATCAGTGCGTCCACCTCGCTTTACATACATACATTAGCTCGCCGCAAGGAGCCCTCATTTATTAACCGTTGCACAGGTAAATATCCATTTACGGTGGAAGTGCAAGGAAGAGCCCTGTCTCGCGTTAAAAAGAGCTTTTTTCAGCGGGTTATGAGAAACAGGCCCGAGAAAATATTTTGCACACCCTGTATATATTGATTTGTTTTTGTATAGTTTACCTCAGACTTATTGTCCGTATAAAAAATGCCGGGCTCTTTGATCTTTGCCGCAAAGACAAAGGCGCCAACACTTTATGCCGCTTAGATAAATGAGAAGTATAGTAATTAGTTTCAATTGCATTTTTCTATTCTATTGCCTGTTTAATACATTTTAAATTTAAATTTCTTCCAATTTTAATAAAGAAATAAACTAATACATGCTACTAATTAAAAACTTATCTTTTTCGTCCACAGCTGGTATGTCCAAACACATGTTGCTCATATCAGTAACCATCTACTTGAAAGGATCCCAGGTATACGGCAGTTAACGGCGTCGCGACCAGCTAGGCATTGCACTAGACACGTGTTTGTTTTTGATACGATTAACAAACAGTAATTTGGGTGTGCTTTGTTCTTTTATTACACTTCACTTTACGCGGAATTTTTTAACCTACCAATCACTTAAATTTTATCGAGTTTAATGGGGTTTTAACCGATTCTTTTTGCGTTTTCTTCGGGAGCGTCACACGGCACAACCACCCTCAACGAGGTCCACTCTCACTCCTTGATCTCTGTCTGATTGATATTGTTAACAAATTGGAGGAGTAAGGAGGTCTCTAGCAAACAACGATTAAATTCGCGTTCGTAAATGTTTTAATATAAAAAAATATTCCTTCATTTGAAGAAGCAAGCACATTTGACTTTCTTTCCGGGTCCTGGGTTCGATTTCCGGCCACGGCGCTGGGATTTTGTCAGAAGAAAAACGAATTCCATTATACTTACTCAGATATTGGTATGTTAAATTTCTATTTTATTATTGGCTATTTAATATTTTTAATATTCAGCACATATTATGCTTATCTATTGTTTCTCTTATATCTTTTACGTCTACTAGAATTATTTTTGTGCTGTAATCTGTATTAACATACCAGATATAGATTATTATTATTATTTTTATGGCTATATACTACTAGTATGTATATAATGGGAACTAAAAATAGGACGCTCCAAAAATCAGCACCTTTAAATTAGTGTAGTAAATCAATAGTTTCGACAATTTATCTGTTAATGCGGCATGACAAAACAAATCAGTAGTAAGTAGAAATAGCGAAATTAGTTTCATGCTTAAATAAATAATCTCTTATCTGCCCACATAGACCGGTCGGGGTTATTTTTCAATTTTTTCTCGAGATTTTGCAAGTTGAATTTAATAGCGATGTAAGATCTGTTTACTTAATTATCACATGTAAACTCCCAAGTGCTTGAATTATTGCCTGAGTATATGAATTTTCTTACAAAATTCATCTACGAGAAAAATTTCCTGCAAGAAAGTAAGAAAGTTTCACACCTAAATACATTAAATAGGTAGTAATTTCAACTGACGTTAAGATCATTCTAAGATATAACAAGGTATAAGATTAGTACTTAGGCCCTGAATGTGCGATTTCCGATTTTGCCTAGCTGTCTTCCTACATCAAGCACTAATTATCCAGTCATCCACAATAAACTAGCCCTTTTGGCTCACTTTGTTTACTTCAGTAACTTGTGTGTAACTTGTGAGTCCAGTTAATTAATGCTGTATGATGAACATTTACCAAGTAACTGCATCCATCGGGTTTTAAGAAAACGTCATTAATCTATCTCCTGGAGATATATTTTAGGTCTTTAAATCAGTATATTATTTTAGTATTCAAGCTCGCATTCATGCTGTCACCAGTTTCAGCTGTGTCTTGACAAGCAGTGTCTAATATTACAAGTTTGCCGATGCGAGACACCCCCTGCTATATCTAAAGCCATTAATTTTCACGCGTTATCTATTTTACAACCCCCTGGCTAGTTGCAAGCCGATCCTATATTTACATTTTCTATTTTAGGAAGGAATTAAATATGCACATTATGACGATATAAGTAATTATAGCTGTAAAAAAATGTGCCGAGTCATTACTTAATATGATCTAATATTACGATGCGTAAATATTAAATACAGTGATATAAGAGTATTGTCTTAACTTATGTCATACTTTTGTAATGTTTGTCAATCATTTTTGATTGTCAAGATATGGCAAGCAGTGCTGTTGAAAT
Source organism: Stenurella melanura (assembly GCA_963583905.1). Lineage (NCBI taxonomy): Eukaryota > Metazoa > Arthropoda > Insecta > Coleoptera > Cerambycidae > Stenurella > Stenurella melanura. Next base: position 7,713,689 of record OY757310.1, read on the forward strand.
TTTCTTTGATTCTTTCTTAAAATCAGTTTCAAACAATTTTACTTCTGGTTTAGAGGTATACTTCTTCTCGTCTGTTAAGTTGGGTTGAAAAAATTGCAAAGAAAGTCGCTGTGAAGTATTACAGAACGGAAATATTATAGTTTTAACAATAATAATTACATTGTACGTTACCTGTATAGCTTAGAATACGCGACGAATTCTATGTTATATTTCTACTGCAAGTCATTTTCAATAGTATTGCGCAGATCCCCCCTATCTCCCTTGTCACATAGTGTGATATATGGCCTTGTGTACAAACTGGCATATGCTAGCGCAATACAGAATCGGATTCGTTTCGTACAGGTGGTTACGGACTAAGTGATGCAATTAGAAGATCTAAACTTTTTAAATCAGTTTCATATGATTAAAATTAAAAATAAACGTCTACAGTATTCAAGAATTATTTCTTTTACACTTCTCTGTTTGATATAAACAATGACTTCAGGAAACATCTGAAGTCATTGGATATAAATAATTAACTTACTGAAGTATCAAGTATGGTGCAAAGTTAATTGTCAATGTTTAGGAAAACTAAAACCAGCCCTGTCCCCCCTCGACATTTCCCTAACTAGCCGAAACGCTGGTATCTTTAATGTCTTTTGCCACGTTTTCTACACCCACTAGATAGATGAGAAGAACTGTACGAAACGGGATAACGTTTTAATAAAAAGTTTCGGCAGCAAAAGCAGAAAAACTAATAGAAAATTCAGAGGTAGCATTTGAATCATGAACCTCACGCATGTGAAATCTCTTTCACCGCTACCATGTAAAGTCTACGAGCACAATTGAAATCGTATAAAAACTAAAAGCCGGCAAAAACAGCGGCAACTCTTTATTGTACATGGGCGGAGGTAAATAGAAATGCTTGTCATATGAAAATGTTATAATTTTTTGAAAATTGTATTAATTTTTATTATATTTTGTTTATTAGATAGGCTGTTTTTGTTCATTTATCCAATAACGTATTTTTGAAATATTATATCAGTTTCAGATATAGAGTCTAAATGTTTAAATTTATTGGATTTAGTTTTAAAGTTATCCCATTCTACATTGAAATATGTTATTATCAGCAAGGAACAGAAGGTATGGACATATCCTTGCCAGGATGAGGGAATGGGACAGGTTAGATTGGTGAGGGGCAAGGATGTTAAATAGTAAAAATAAAATTTAAGTTTCTTCTAAAATAAAAATAAAAATGTAAGTTGTTTAACCAAAGCAAATAATTAGTACAACAAAAATAAATACTTCTATAGGTAAAACATAAATAAAAACAAACTTAAAATATGTCTCTAGAATAAAGTAACTTAAATTAAAATTTTCGTCAACTAAATAAAATATATTCCAAGAAATGTAACAATAAAAAAGTAAACTTCATACCTAATACAATAGCTAAATATTTTGTTCTGAAAATGTATATTAAAAAGTTAAATGCTAAAAGTTGACGCGTCCAAATCTTCACTATCCGGTTGAATTATAATCGGCGCAATGGGGGGTAGTGTTGGATATTGATTTTCTTTTTCAATTACATGCTTAACGCAATTTTTCCATAAATCAGTATTGTCGAGGTCATTTATTACTTCTCTTGTATGATCAACTACTACCGCGCTTAACGTTGGAGAGTCATTACATTTTCACAAACGATCTCATCAAGTTGCTGAAACCATCTCGATAGGATTAAATATGCATAGTACGGAGGTAACCGCAAAAGTGTATGACCGTGTATATTTGATAAGTTATCAATAACATATTCCCTTTTGAAATCCTGTTCTTTTATTCATTTCAGTAATTCGCGCTTTATTGGAACTTTTACAGGAATTTCCATATTTTTTTCTCTCATGAGTTTTAAAATGTCTTCCTTGTACTGGTGTTTGGTATTTTATTTAATATTCGCGAGTGATAGGAAGCATTATCTAATACAATTACCGATTTAGGCGGAATATTTGGTATAAAGCTGTTCTGACAACCATTTTTTGCACTGCACTGGAGAAATATCGAGTCCACGTTAACTAATGACTGATATAATTCAAACACCGACCGACCAATCGGACTGAGGAATACGCGGGTGCCAGCCAATCGTCGCCACCTGTCCTCAAACGCAGGCCAATGACAACACATCTCACAACTGCACGTTGACTCTTGAGAAACGATTTACAAGGTTTTTTTTATGCTAGTGGATCTGTCCGTTTATTCTTCTATCTTTAAACCAGTCGTAGATTGTTTATTCAGGCTGATTACATTGGCAGTCTTGGACTCGCTTGCACAGTTTCAACTACTATTCGATTCTCGATACCATTGTTAAATACATAGGGCAAAATATCAATTTAAGTGCGCACGGTCCTGTGCTTCAACACTGACCAGTTTGAATTGACTTCGTAAACACTATACTGGCGTTCTTGTTTAGTGTTCAGTTGAATTACTATTACTCTTGTGATGGATAGCTGCGAAAGGGTTATAACATGATATTTTAAACGACGGGATCTTTTTGAATAGGCGACAAGGAAAGCTCCATGATATCGATATCGAAAGATCTAAATTGGCAGGAGTAAACAAAAAATGTGATCGCGAAATCCAAACGCAAATGGAAAAGACATAATTATTACAAAAATATGACTTTTTCGTTTTCTGATATCACGGTATAATAGTGTAATCTCAGTAAGTCGTATTTTTATGTAAAAAATGCATACTGTCCTGCAGCTGTTAGCTTTCCTTCCTCCACCTGAATATGATTCAGTAATAGGCGCGATGCTAGGGGAACCGGGTTAATTATAAATATGGGGTCATTTTAAACATGGCTTCCATGATAATTACGAGTTAAATTATTAGAAACTCACCTACACAGTAGGCCAGAAAATTGTTTTTTTAAGTATCAACTGCTTTCGCATAATACTCTAAATTAGTTTTAACAGCTTGGGCTCTGACATGAATATACAGAGCATTCATAAATTATTGCAAGACAAAATATACTCAACCAATAATTATGGTTAAGTACAAGATATTGCACAAAACCGAAATCCCCTAAAAGTTCGTTTGGAAAAGAGAGAGAATGACTAGATTTTCTAATTAACGATTGTTTCTAATTTCGTTATAGTAGTGAAGAACGCGTTGAAGTTTTATGCAATTTTTGGGGATACTGTAGACTCTAGTTTTGAGATGTCTTCAAAAAAAATTATCTATATAGTTTAAATCTGGCGATTTAGCCGGTCAAGAATGGGGTCCTCCACGTCCGACCCGTTTGTATCGAACTTATTATTCTAGATCAATTTTCTTCAAATTTTCGTCGAACCAACGACAATATCTTACTTGTTTTCCACCTAGAGGGCAGTAATTTTTCATCAACCGTTAGGTATCTTGTTTTATAATTTCTACTTACATACCTAATAATATTATTGCACAGCGATAACTTGTCCGATAAATAATGTCCCTAGAAAATGTTTATGTAATTTCTAAAACCAATGTTATACCAAAAACAAGGTGCAAACTCTCGTCTAGACTTATAGATATTTATATTTACGTGTTGGTATATTTACTATATTTTTAATGAAACAAAAAACAAGGCAAAAGCATCGAAAATATAAATTGCTAAATTGGCGTTTTATTTAAATTTATGCTGATAGGACGTCTGACACTGATAAAAACATTGTCATGTTGAGCAATTCTGAAACTTAAATGTTAATAGTCTAGGACATTACATGAGTGAATAATTTAAAATTCAAATAGTGTTAACTTGTGAAAACCAGTTTGACTGTTCGTATCGAACTAAAATACGTTGTAAAAAATTGCAATAGATTATAATATTGTTTAGTTATATTTCCGAGTATATTTCTGTGGGAATGTTAACGGTCTCGTTATAGCTTATAGCTGCAGGATTGTTTACTTTCACCTTATTTGGCAAAAGGCACGATATTTTTGACCTACAATAGGTTATTTACATCGATATTTTATATGAGCGGGTCGAGGAGGATGCAAAATATCTGTTAATATATACAATTTTTGGGGTTTACTTACCATAATATTTATCTATGCAATACAGGCAGGCAGATGTATTTCCCATTCGAGGGAGCCTGTTGCACATTTATATCAGCTTAGTAACTGCGTTGTGGTAAGATATTGAACGTGGTTGGGGCAAATTTTAATTCAAATTGAAATTCCATGTATTAAGTAATACACTCGGTAATACATCAAGAATCGAAATAAAAAGCTGATAAGCTGTAAGCTTTGCAAAAACCAAACAATGTATAGAAATTCGGTAATACAAACACGAGACAAAAATTTTGTGCGCATGCTAAGACCCTGGAACGGTTTAAGATACTGACTTTCGTATACGTATGTATTACGAGTTCTGAAACTAGATTATACTTCGAGCTTATTCCGTTGAAGGGTTGGGGGCAAATATGGGTAAATAAGTAAAGCATGCTACTAAGAGTCCAGAAGCTTGGAATTCGGTGTGTATACTAGAATCCAAGGTCTCAAATTTTTTTAATGAGATCTGAAATTTTTCTGACATCTGTAACCCCCATTACCACCATGGAGCAGACGATTTCAAATTATTATTTTATACAAATTCTATAGGCAGTTATTTCATTTAAAGAGACCTGGATGGAAAATCTGGAGGTAATATTCATTAACTTAATTAAAACTTGTTTTCATAATAAATACCAATATGTTCGACATCGTGGTTACAAATCCGTCGAATTCATGGAGTCGGGTGCTCCCCAAGGGTCTAAACTGGGACCGCTAAACTTCATGACGGGGGTAATAACATATGCGGGCCCCCACTCCCAGCTCTTCGGTATAATTTCGAAGAGCGAGGAGGGTAGTATTCCTTACAATGCAATTTTCGACATAAAATTTATATATTACCTCCTACAATTTAAAAAAAGTAATACTAAAAAGAAGGGTGCATTCCGCAACTATTTGAAAGCGCCTTTACTCGAAGCCGTCGTAAACAGACCTAATACAATGTCATCGAATGGTGATATCGTGAATCAACATTCTTAAAATCCACCAAAGTAATCTTTATGATTCATATGTAATGTTAAAAAAAATATTGGAAGTTACTTGCAAATCGACATCCCTGACAAGTTATTCCTGCCAAATTTCTGGCGTTAAGTCAATCCTGGCAGATTTACTGGCAGGACTCTATTCCTGGCAAATACCAGTAATTACTGGCAAAACGGCAACGCTGTGCAAGACGGAAACTGAAACTCCCGGACAGAGCTGCCCACGCACGTGTGGTGGGGATAGCAGGTGGTACTTTGTACGATGTGTTATACTACGATAGAATAGAATAGCCTAGTGGCTTTACTCTCGCTTGCTCTTATTGCCAATTATTGCTATACCAAAACGAACACTTTCTGAATCTGTATGTTACATTTATAAGATCTCGCCTCGAGTATGCCTCAGTGGTTTGGAGCCCTACTCACAACGCTAATATCCTCCAACTCGAAAAGATACAACGTAGCTTTCTTAAATCGGCCACGTATCTAATTTACTATTATTATCCACAAATCGGGTTCCCCACGGAATACGGTTTAAACGCTTTAATGTTTGCGAGCTGGGCAAAAGAGAGTAGCTGCTTCTGTAATATTTTGTATAAAATAGTAAATAATTGCTTTGATTGCATCAGACTCTCCAATCAAATCATATGCTATGTTTCTAGAATTTCCTCAAGAAATAGCAACCTTTTTCATCGCCGCTATCTTTTCATACTTTTTATTGGGTATTTTGCCACTGAAAAATATTAAAAAAATTTAATGAAAAAACCTCTGCGCCAAACGGATCAGACAGAGGTTGGTTCTTGAATATTTAAAAAACTAGAACAATGTTATAAACTAAAAACTGAAAATGAAAGCTATAGGTAGTTAACGTTTGGGAAGAGAATCTACTTCCGTTCTCAAAATTTTTTTGGCCGTCAACCATGACAGTTCTTTGTTTATATATTTCCATAGGCACGTGAGACATTAAAAAGTTTTGAGAACGGAAGTAGATTCTCTTCCGAAACGTTAGCTACCTATAGCTTTCATTTTCAGTCATTAGTTTATAACATTGTTCTAGTTTATATATTTTTAGATGTGAGACTTTTTGAAACAGTCAAGTATTCAAGAACCAACCTCTGTCTGATACGTTTGGCGCAGAGGTTTTTTCATTAAAATTTTTCAATATTTTTCAGTGGCAAAATACCCAATAAGAAGTAAGAAAATCTGAATATGCCACAAATAAACAATTACAGACAATATCACAGCTATATCAAATGAACCTTAACTACACAAACCTGGAAAGTCGACTTGATATATTTTGCGCTAAACCCATCACAAATAAAGAAATTTGTTTTTAATTGAAACGATTGTTCATCGTAAAGACTCAGGCGTGCTTTCACTTCTGTTATTTTCTTGCTTTTAACTTTTCTTTACCATGCTCACTCTAAAATAAATTTATATGCCTACTGTATGTATAATTTTGTTTATATCTCGATATGTTTTTATATTTTAATTCATTTGTAATTGTAGTTTTTCTCTCTTTATCCTGTAATTGGGCCTTGTGCTTGTTGCAATATCGTAATAAATAAATAAATTAGACAGCGATTTTTCTTCTGGACTACTTTGTTTGTGAAAATTGTATGTATCTTCAAAGTAATCAGCATTATGTTGTTTCGTTCTGGTAAAATATTTTCATGCAGGCTACTGAACAAGTGATAAATTCCATGTGATTTCTTTCAGCTTGTTATATATTGAGTTTAAATCAATATGTGTATTGCCCAACTTAGTGAAACAGTACACAGAGTAATCCTACGATCAATAAAAAGATGAAGTTTAGTAGACCGCCAGACTGTTGCTTTACGCTTTAAACGAATAAATAATATACATATAGTCTTTCCGTTAAATCACTTACACTTTAGTAAGTTGACAGTGTCCCCAGTTAGGTGGATTTTTCGGCATAGAGGGTGACACAATAAGCTATACACTAGATAGAATTACTTGAAAACTATTATTTGACTGGTCCACTCTACGTTAGTTTAGGTCCAACATGACTCATCACAAATAATACAGCCCCACAAAAAAAACTTCAGACCAGCGAACCAGACCCATGTATTTCTATGTATTTTCGGTCGCCGAATCCGAATCCGAGATGAAAGAAAAATCGTACACCCCCAACATCATTAGCTAGAGCCAAGAAACACCCCTGGATTGGAGTAAAAAGTGGATTAAGCTACGAGTTCTTATATCTTAATCAATTGAAGGTTAAACATCAGCGTACATACCATAGATATGAAACACACCCCCAGGAAGGGGTGAAAACTACTCCCCATATATAATAAAATCGATACAAAACAGCAATGGCCGCTGAAAAAGCTAGAAATGTTTAAATTTTGTTAAAGTGGTAAGAAGAGGTATCCGGTCCGATGTACGAAGGCAAAGAGAGAAGAAACAGTTGCAAGTAAGCGAACCCTGTGACAACTCCTGAACTTGGATCCTACAAAAGGCCGCAGAATTTAAGAAAAGCAGTAAATAAGCAGTAAAAGATGTTGCCTGACAGTCCCTCGCAAAAAGAAGCTGTGGTTAAAAGACTTAACTATTCAAGACTTCCCACAGAGTTTAACTGCTAGAAATTCCACAAGAAAAGGCAAACAGAAACTTTCTGATGAAGACAGGCGACAAAGGGACAAGTATTTTCTATGTTTCTAAAGAAGTTTTGATTTTTGAAGACCAAATTACTAAACAACGAGAAAAATATCATAGCTGTCCCCAACATCCGGCAAAGCCATTATAAGCTACCCTACTATGATTGTAAAAGTATCCTTGTCGCAAGAGCTGCAAGATCAGAAATGACAAAAATATAATCTCGTCAAAGAGACAGACACTTTCAAACTGTTTAGATACAGCAAAGGATCGCTTACCATGACGTTTACTCTGATACAGAATGTATGAAAAAAGAGTTAGTGAAGATGATGGTGACCATTCTTCTGAAACTTCAGAAGTGCGCACTTGTGGTCAGTCGACATTAAATCTGGAAGTCTTGAAGCATGGATCGTTCATTGAAGTAGAGTTGACAAGTGATAAGGGAATAAAACATAAATACTATGCTATCTGTGGAGGAAAAATTGAAATTGGCGATTTTAAGGTGTTGTTTTTGAAGCAAACAACAGGAGACACTTACACTGGATGAATGCATTTGTAGTTAGTTGAATAAAAATATTTCTTGACAACAGTGCTTATTTATTCCCCAATAACAAAGAAATAGTGCAAATATGGCAGACTTTTCACACACATCCACACGGAACCAGTATATGTCCCATACGGAACCAAATATTTATGAATATCAAAGTTTATTTTACAGACTACATTTATTAAAAACTAGGTCTTTACAAAGTTAAAGCTGTTTAAAAATTACGCTGAAAATTTGAGGCAGTAAAATAAAAAGAGATCACAGGTTTTTGTCATCAATGTAAGTGACATCAAGATATCTGTCAACCAATTGTCCCATACGGAACCACATTTTGAAGTGATGTTTTACAGTAACTATGAAATTTCAAGTATTCAGATTTAAGCAGTAAATATACTTTTAAAAAGCTAAATTTAGTGGTTATATTAATTAAAAACAAAATAAAGAAACGTTTTTATACTAATTTGTTCCTTCAAAGAACTGTCTGGGTGTTCCATACAGAACCTGGAATGGCTGTGCAGATGTCTAAAAACTGGTCAAGAATGTGCAGAATGATCCTGCATATGAAATAACACGCGATTTTGTCCCCGAACCCCCATTGCTATACTATTGAAAAATGAAATGCATGTTGTACTTATTTAAGGGAGTTGTTTCACTGGGCAATAATGAATTTATGTTAAAGTTAAATATTATAGTAAGTTCCCTTCAGTCTCCTTCATAAATCTCTAAACATTTCTGCCATTCCTTGGCAAGAAATACGTTAAGATATTCAGGAATACTTTTAAACTAAGAGGAAGTTGCGCTTTTTTCTAATTTGTGAGTCAAAAAACGCAGAGTTTGTTCAGAAATATATTTCAAATTGCTGTACCTAGTTTCTTTAACAGCCAATGAGTTTGTTTCATTCCACGTTTTTCTTTAAAAATTCTTCAAATACTTCTAAATTATTTACGAGCTTTGGCCCATTCTCAATTTACAGGGAATTTAATGAAAGAATAATCCACAAAATTTTTAAGAAATTGACATTACCCTCCAAAAAATATCACCCTGTATGTCACTTTCTTTCTACGTGTTATGTTAAATATCCACAATGATAAGAATCTTTCGATAACAGTAAATCGTAATTTGAATTTTCTGCTTTCAGGAGAAGATGCTCTGAAGAATGGATTTTGATAAGGATCCGACATTGCAGGAATGGACCAGGGAACAACCATTATCCGTTCTTGCTCTTGACAGCGCCGATAGAGCGGTCCTACGAATAGCAGGTCAGTATAATAAAATATATCAACTGATAACCATAACAGTTAAAAATACCTACATTTTTCAATGTTTTTTTATACATTTGTATGAGCTTAACTCTACTATAAATCGGGCGTGGACGTATGACGGTAATATGTAGTCGAGATTTGAGAACCGTTCTTGTAAAAAGTTTTATCTTTGGATCTACCCGGCAATCTATCTTTGTTGTCTACCTTAGAGGCAGTGAGCTTTATACGGTGATATTATACAGTGATCATTAATATGAATGTATCCCACGAAGATGATTTTAGAACTACATATTTTCAACAAAGGAAATAACGATGAAAAAAATAAAATGTTGAGGGAACATTTTTAACTGAAATTGTTTAAATAATTTATTTTTGAAATTTGATTTGTAATGCTGTGTATTAGTCTAGCAAATGGCGTGCAAAATCGACGACGAAAGGTTACCGTCTGCCACTCAGTGATCGAAGAGAGCATAACTACCAAATTCTGTTCTCTCTGAAAATTTTTGGTATGGTGGGAGAATATGGAGGGGGGGGGGGCATTTTTTTAAAACGAATGGTTATTGATATCTGTCTTCATAGGTCGTTAGTGTATGTACTTGACATACCCCAATTACACCGACAGACGAAAATTCCGTTCGGTATAACCTTGCATTTTTGTTATACTCCGTCAACAATCATAATTTTAAAGCACAAGAGAGCATAAGACATCAAGGGGGGGGGGGTTGGGTTCAGGCTATCCTTGACAGCTTGGCTTAATAATTGCGATCACTTACCTTAATAAATACTCACAAAAGAATGTTACTGAAAAGATAAATGTAAGGCTCTACAAACTTCAACAAAAGACGATAGTTGGACGCCACCTTATTTTGCGTTACGGGTAATCAACTAATACAGAAATTACTTACCACTTCAAACTATAAATGGGCCCGGCAAAATAAGGAAACACCGAGCTATCATAGTTTGAATGAGCGAGAAATTATCGAAATTAAACAAAGACTAAAATAATAATAATAATAATAAAATAATCTATTATTACGTGTTTTCACCCTTTAGGAAACACCCTGTATGAATCCGTGGGTTCTAAATAATTTTAACAAGGGCTAAACCACTAACACTGTTACTGATTATATAATAATACTTCTTAATTAACCGAAATAACCTTTACACTTTGTTTACTTGATATTTAACCTCACTTTTTTCGTTACCAAACTTCACTTTTATAAACTTCTCCTCTTCCGCCGGTAATCGCGCCTATATTATCTGAAATTGCCTCCAGAGTCATCCAGAATACGATCAAGAATCTTCTCCTACCACACTCTAGAAAAATCTATCTCTTTCTACAAGTTTCCAGTCACTATTAGGCATAGGCGTATCATAGGGGGTGTAATGCATAACACTATTAACTATTCTGGGATACAAGGGCTATTGAAATACACTATTCGTAGATAGTACAACAAAGATAGGTAGATACAGTATTATGTATCACACAGCCTGAGCTTAATGACCTTTAATACGAAAACTTATAACTAACTAGCGTAACTGCACAAAAACGGTATTTTAACAAGGATTAAACCATTTAATCAAACAACATGAATCAATATTCCATTACAGTAATTAACCATCAATAGGTTTCAAAACCGGATTCCTACAAGATTTGGTGTAGAAATGCAAACGGCCTGCTACGCGTAACGGCTTGTTCCTATGCAGACTTAAATGTTGCTCGCGATTACACACTAAATAGGCCACTATTTATGCCTATTGGGGCATCTAAATTGTCAACAAATCAAGTCAACGCTGCAAGTGTCCGCGACGAACATGAAAGCAGTCAAATTGTCTACTAATCTCACTCGCTATAGTACATGTGGGATAAAAATCAATCACGAGACAGGTTCATTAACGGCACTTGAACACATTGTCACTCCAAACGCGTAGCCTTAGCCATTACAACATAGTACATAAAATAAATAACTTACAGTTTCATTCCTGGGAACATGAAGGTTAATTGAAGGATAGCACTCCGAAAACTGAACGTACAAACAGCCAAACAAGGCGAAAATACTGGAAACCGCAAACGATCGTTGATCGCATCAAAGGAAACAATCCAGATTAACCAGGCAATTTGCTGCTATTCGATCCAGATTCACCCAGTCATTTAATTTACAAATTAGTGATTTACACATTATTACGATGCACCAGATTAACATGAAACGCAGTTACTTTACTATAATACGCCATACACCACAAAAGAATAGGTTCAAGTTGCTTAACATTATTTTTAAACTCAGACAACGAAACCTCTGGCGTTGTGCTACAAGGCCACAACTCGAAAATCGATTACCACGCTTGATTAATGAGGGAGGTTAAATTCACCTGCTCTCTCTACGTGGTATCTCGGCCAGAGGCCAAAACTCAACTCCTGTTAGAAGCCAATTGTCCCCTTTGCCCCTCGTCTTGGTACTATCCTGTACCTGCTCCGCGGACGACGTCAACAGTTTTTTATTCAATTGTTTGTGAACCAACGTATTTGTCTTTTAAAACTGAATTCTACAAACGCGTATGATTTTAAATATTTTAGTTTCTAATTTACATACAGGGCGCTCTTTAAAAAGTGAGCGGTACATCTGTGCTCGGTAGAGGGAAATTAAAAGAAATCTCTTTTTAAAATTCCTTCTACCGCCCACCGAGCGAAATTTTCGTCTGCCAGTGTAACTGGGGTATGTCAAGTACATATATTAGCGACCCATGAGGACAGATATCGTTAACCATTTGTTTTAAAAAGAATGCCCCCCCCCACTACATATTCTTCCACCATACCAAAAATTTCCAGAGAGAAAAAAATTCGTAGTTATATGTTCTCTTCGATCACTGAGTGGCAGACGGTAACCTTTCGTCGTCGATATTGCACGCCATTTCACTAACTATATTAACAAAAGCATTTTTTAAATTTGTATTCAATTATTATATTCAAATTCAGCAGGAAAACCCATAGCTTAAAAACAATACAAAAAAATTACAAAACATTCATTGTTTCCCATATAACGTTATTTTTAAAGCTGTAGGGATATAAAAAAACACGTCTTAAAGATAATGTCAAGGCCTTTAATTTCTATTGTATGTATTTTTACCGTCAGACTGATTATTTTTCAGATATTTAAAAACCTAATTATTTTTCACTTCATAATGTTCTCTTTTATGCTATAGCACTTTTTCATTAAAAACACTTGCGTTATTTACGAAAAACAATCTCAAGGTACCAGTTCTCCAATGCTAAAATAATTTTTAAATTATTGTAATTTGTAAAATATCAATTTTCATGAAAAATTGTATACCGCCTTTAAAATTTAATTCTCTATCAGATCCAGTAATTAGTTTTTATTTTTGTCCATATTTTCAAATGGAGTGATAACCACCCCCAATTATTTAAATAAATAATTTGCGGCAATTTTTAACCTATAAATGTTTTGATATTTTTTTATTCTTTATATTTAAAAGAAAATCATTCAGATCGGATTAGTTGCAACCGGTTTCCAGATAAAAACGCAAAATGCCTTCATTATAATATGTAAACCCTCTTACATAGTTAAGGACTCGTAGCCTTAAAGTGAAAATTTTCTAACAATAATTTGCCACCTTAAACAACTTCTTTCAACAGGTGTCAGGTCTCAGATCGATGGCGTAGAAACAAGCTATATCCCTCTGCCGTCACTATTTAGAATCTCCGGTTTTAAATTATGTTCCAATCTTCAAGGCATTATTACTTTTATTTCTCAACCTTACTAGATCTAATAGAGAAAAGGATTATTAACAAGAACAATATTATATTAAATATATTATTATTATGTATCTAAGTACCAATTTACGATCCCATACGTAAATCATATTCATTGTCAGTGACTCTCTTTTTTTTTATTGTCACTGCGGTGTTCCTTACACAGCGCTCAAACTGCGAAAATGTGACGAAACATCAACTGACTAAATGCTAGCGCCGTTTGTGATTTAGTGAACGCGTTTTCTTGTCTAGTGTATATGTCATATATGTCGAAGATGACAAGGGTGGGGGACGTTTTAGGGCGGTTCTGATATGCCATATGTTGGTAAACACAATATAATTATCTAACAGTCACATACAGACTCTATAGGAGGACCGGGCAAATAAGCCCTCGAACGGAAAAGCGCCACAGGCGAAGATTTTGAATTTTTCAAGGTCAAACGATCTTAAATGAACGAAAAGAATTTCAGGTAAAAAATATTTTCTTGAAATAATTGATTTCATAAGGTACAGTTCGCAAAGGCCGCGAGAGACCCGCTGACCAGGGGCTTACTGGGAAGTGTCCTGTGGGCCAGTATGCGCCTGGTCATATAAATGACAAAGTAACATGACTTATGATTTATCTAAACAGGTAAATGTCCAATAATAAGGTCTTATTGTTGAAAATGCAAACAATACCACGTAGTACTTCCTTGAGGAACTAGCAGTCTGCAGCCACTTGTCCTGCGATCTGGCACTCTACCAATTTTATACTTAGAATAATCATCCACGGGACTCTCAAGCAGTTTTGTTCTGCTCACAGGGGAGAAGATTTTTCCCAGGGTACCCCACGCGTCATCTGTTTTACATGACCATATGTGGAGATGTTTACTCTTCACATTCCTCAACTTAATCGGTACTTGCTGACAACGCTCTCTTGACTTTAGGGAATTATGTACTAATAGGCGTCTACAAGGGGATCGTCTCAGACATGTATTAAAATGGAGTCCATATTGGCTAGCATGGGGGTATGCTGGTCGCCATGATACGTCGCCAACGCTAAGGTTGCGATAAGTGAACGGTCGGGGTTTCTCTCGGAAGTTTTGAGATGTTAAATAGTAACCTCTACAAAAGTTGCAGATTTTTTTATGATCTGCAACTTTTGTATTGGACAAAAAATGATTATTTTGCTTACTTACGTGAAGCTTTATTATTCTAATTTAATCTTTATAGCATTACCAACTGTAAAAAAAATAATTTTGTGGTCAAACAATGAAAGATAGTTTCTTTTGTATTTTTTACGTACAGTTGAATGGTGTAATCAGTTTTACAATTTTCTTAAGAATTTGAACAAATTATCAACAATTACCGACAAATTCTTTGTTGCAAAAGTCATTTTTGAGTTTTTTCAATTTTTCAGCGTGTTGTTAAATAGGGACTAATATTTTTTATTACTATATCAAAAAGTACATGTAAAAACAAAAAGAAATGAGCACATGTACGATGATTTTTCACCACAGAATTTATTTTTGAAAAAAAAATTGTGACTGCAAAAACTTAATATCTCAAAAACTTCTTGATTTTTTTATATAAAAGAGTGCTTATTTAAAACATATGAAAGCATTATTTCAGAAAATTTCATCAAAATTGAATTATTTTGAGAATATGAAAAATAAAAAGCAAAAAATCGTTTTTTCGCGTTTTTCTCGCAAATTTTGAGTTTATGGTAGAAATTGACCCTTATGAAAGTTGTTGATTTTTTAATGATCCACAAATTTATGTAGGACATTTTTTGATAGAACGTCAAGTTTCGCCGGAAAATGCAATAACAATAAATGAACTCTATACTACCTCCGGCCTTGCATTTTTTTTACGTTTATTATAAGCCCCTTTATCATTTCCAATGATAAAAGTCCGGTCTACAATTAATAGAGGTCTTGGCTTCTAAATCAGTTAATTTGCCTGCACTATAATTAGTATAATAAAATAGGTCATCATACGGAGAAGGTCTAAAGAAGTTTTTAAGGCAGATTTCAACTTCATTTATTATTTAATTGTAAAATATTTATTATGAAAATAGAGACACTTATGTAATTTAATCAATATCACTTGTGCCTGTTAAATCTTCTTTTCCATACTTTTTTTACATCCTGATGAGTTTTTCTCGCTAATTGGAAAAATTTCACGCAGTTATTAAGACCAGAAGCTTGATTTAATTAGTATTTAATTACGGTTATTACGTTCCATATATAAAAACATTCGTGCAAGTTTTTTCTATCCCATTCATTAATGAACACGGTGATTTAAAATTAATATAAATAACTAACTTACAATTACATAATGCCCCGCAGTGATTCACGGATCGTGGCCAAAAAAAATAATAGAAATTAGAACTATACCAAATATAACGTAACCGTGAAATATTTCTTCTTTTCCGTATTCGTTACTTGCTGTGCTTACTTATTGGTCGTTGACTTTCTCCGGATATTTTTATTATTAAATTGTTTTTGTTTTAAACCCAAATCAAACGGTTTGGTGGGGAGCTGATGTTCGAATTTTGAATAAGAAATGTTCCATTTTTTATCTGACCGTAGATAATTGAGTTCAAGAAAATGCTTTAATTGAAAAAGTGCATCCCTAAAACCACCCTAAAAAGAAAACGACTAAATAACACGTTTTTTTTAAATATATTTTTTAATGACTCGATTTCAGGGAAAAATATAAAAATTGATATAACTTTCAAACCATCAACAATTGGGTAACTACATATATTGTTATTGTCTAAATGTTATTTGTGGCATTATCTTATTTTTTTTTTCTCCTTCTTCAATTCTTTGGGACTTCCTGCCACATGTATGTTTTCTTTCCAAGCGGTGCTAGGGGAATCTACAAAATATATCACAATTAACCAGTATGTTACTGGTAAAAAACCTCTACGCCTGTGACGTTTACGTCAAAGGATCAGTTAAAGGTTGGTTTTTATACTTATTTGTGTTGTTTATTCATAAAAACCAACCTTTAACTGATCCTTTGACGTAAACCTCACAGGCGTAGAGGTTTTTTACCAGTAACATACTGGTTAATTGTGATACATTTTGTAGATTCCCCTAGCACCGCTTGGAAAGAAAACATACATGTGGCAGGAAGTCCCAAAGAATTGAAGAAGGTAAAAAAAAAAAAATACATATACCTATTGTTATTTTGATTGAAAATGGATTCCCCCATCACCTCACTCTGATCGTCCACTTGTAGAACACTGCATCCTATATTACGTTATTAACCTTTCAGTGGTCGCGCGAATTTTTTTTACTTTAGTGGCCGCACACGGTCTCAGACACCGGCTTAAAAAAATACGTTTAAAAGTAAAAATTCAGAAATAATTTTGAATTGACCTCGAAGCTATATATATATGTAATTAATAAATGTTAAGTATTTTCGAAATATTTATTTAAGTAAACCTTAATTTTTCAATGTACAAAAAAAATTAACAAATTACTGGCTCACACTATATATACTTGAATAACAGAAATAAAAATTCTCAAACCTTTGTTAAAGTAAACTTGTCTTCTAGAAACCTAAGGGAATCTATTTTTGTACATAAAAGTCTTTGGGTTCCTTCCAAAAAAAAAGCATGCAGTTTATAAAAATCATAAAAATATTTATAATTGTCTTTCCTTGTTCTTACATTTTTGGGTGGACAATGTTTGCTCCATTTCGTGTTTTTATCTCTTCCCATAAAATATGGTGCACTTCCATTCATTTCCCCACCTTCATTTTCATCAAATTCCTGTTCTGTATCGCTATCTTCTGATCTTTCATAAATGTTGTGTTCCTCCTCGTTTCTTCTTCGTGATCATTCTTCTTCACTGGGTACTTCTTCGAACAGCCTCAATATCCTTTCTTGCTCTTTGTTAGAGTCAATATTTATATAAAGTTAGGGAAATGGAAGGTAAATACTTACCGAAATATATATTTTTCAATGAATAACCCAAAACAAATGACAGAAATTTTATCTCACTAGTGGTCGCACCCGGTCTAAGACACCGTGTATGCGATTACAGCAGTTATATGGACACATGGAATAATAATAACTAGAGCAATATATAGACGAGAAACTTTATGAAAGGTACACCAACGGAAACGGATGGGTTTATCCGATTATTTGAAATATCACAAATTAACCGTTGCGCCGGTCTCCTACACCGTGCGCGACCACTGAAAGGTTAATTGTAATGAATTTTCGTTCAATAAACACATAGTTTCTTTTACTTTATCTTCTGATATTATAACAATCATTTAATTTTTTTTATGTCAGCTACTTGCAATTGCCATTAAGTACAATAAAACAAAAAATTGTTTGAATTAATTTTTGACAGTTACTTATAGGTATAGAGTGTGTTCCAAAGTCGACCGTCACCATTGAGATTTCGGTAACTTGTCGATAGAAATATGGTTAAATGGGAGAATGTTTTGTGCTATTTCGCCATTTTTAAGGAGGTTGAGGAGTTACAGTCCCAACCAAAAGTAAGTCGAATTCTAAATCGGAACTTTTCCATAATACATTATTACAAAAGGTTATTATAAGTAAATCGATGATACCAATAACACAGGTTTACAAAAAAAAAAGATGTCTGGATCTGGGGTCAGACCATACGTTTCTTATGTATTTTTCGACGCTGAATTCGAATCTGTTTTTAGTTTTGCTCTGTCACGTCAGGATTTTGAGATATTCTAACCTAAAAGTTATACATATTTGAGGTTATGTAGCTTTGAGTTTTTTTCTCAAGAAACCATGTATGGGATCTTAAAGTACAAATCTTTCTCTTTATAATGCCGTAGAGTTTGCTCAAATATCTTTTTTTTTTCGCTGAGATATCGAATTTTTAAAATTGTCTGTTCATATCATATATTTCCCAATACATTTAATTAGTTTGGAAACCTTATGGTCATTATTTAAAATGCAATATCTTAATCATTTTTTTTTATTTATTAAGAGTCTCCTAATTAAATTGGAAACGGTATTCAAATATGCGTAAGACACCAATGCTTTACATAGTTAGTTTTCGGAACTGCTCACATTGGGCTATTTGCTATAAATTAAAATGTACTAAAAAATTGATTGAAGGAGCCGTTACTCTGTGGTAGATAATCATTTTGCCCAAATAACTAACTAAAACACACTATTATGTTTTCTACCACATGTTTTCTACCACTATGTGGTAGAAAACATAGAAGTGGTATATTTAGTTATTTGTGTTAAAATGTACAGTTTGCATGCTGCGTTGACATATTTTCCATAAGACTACATGTAAAAGTTTTTTAAAATTTTTAACTTTATGAGTTTTTTAATGACTTTGGATTTTTTACAGAAAATTGAACCATATAAAAATCCATTAAAAAACTTTATTTCAGATTTTTTCATTATTTTCGTCTAACGCCTCAACCTCCTTAAGTAAAAGAAATAACAGTAAAACATTGCTAAGGCACTCATTAAATTAACACTATTTGTCATTCACAAAAAAACGTTGATATGCTTTAAAGTTAGACTTGATAGAAATCTTGATGGTCGACCCCCCCCCCTATAGAAAGCACATTAACATCACTCTGACCTTTAAACTGAGTCAAATCCCTATTTACCCTAATAGATCTCCCCCCAGGCATGGAGGAGAGTTATGGGTAAGGTACTGCCCAACCTCAACATCATGTATCCAAATTTTGAAGTCTTAATGTACATTTTAACCTCATTTTTCAATTTTTTTAAAAATCTTTAAAAAAACATTGAAAAGAAAATGTTTTCATCGCGTAATAAGTTGAACAAATAAACAAAGAGTTAACCTCGGAGTTAACAGATCTAGCAGGCGCTTAATTTGGCGAAAGAGGATAATAAATCCGACAAAATGATACCAATTTCAAGTGGTTGAGGCAGGACATAATTTCTAACTTTTCTCTTTCGGCTTTTATATGGAATCACTCCTCGATACCTTTCTGAATCGACCTATGAAAATGACTGTTAGTTTACATGCAACAAATTTGTGTGAAAAAATTTATAAAACGTGGACCTAAGATTAAACCTTGATCTAACACCATTGTTGAGAAATGGATTATTTGTTTCATTCCCACGATGAAGTCAAATTGGTCGCGCCAATATTCTTGACTTTGATGAGGTCCATCCGAGACCTCATCAAAGTCAAGAATATTGGCGCGACCAATTTGACTTCGTGGGAATAAACAAATTAAATTAAATTAATAGTCGAGCTTTGAGCTCTTTGCCTCAATCATCGCTGTAAACCTGGACCGGTCTCGTAAGGGGTGGGCCTGCTTTTTACGACTACCTCACCTGCAAATGCAGACGGTGTAGGCGAAGTCAGCAGACCTCCCCTGGTCCTGGCTGTTGGACCCTACCAGCTGGGTCGTTTCTTCTGGCGCTCTTCTGTCTTGAAATTCTTTCTTCGCTGGCGTGTCGGCTCCCGGGAGCGTCTTTCGTCTGTCGTGAGACGGAACGGCTGTTGTCGCACCCTCTCGGAGTTTGGAAGGGTTTGGGGGTGTGTGACTGACCGGAGCCCAGGGTGCCAATTGGCATCATGTGCTTCGATTTCGTCGGAAGGAAGTTTTGGGCTGTGTAGCTCAAGGATTGTGCTCTGCGAAGAACGCTTGTTTTAGCGTCGAAGGCCGACACGGGCTAAGGTAAGGGTACCTAGCTGGTTGTTTGGTGGATACCCCCGGGATCGGGTGATTTGAATGTTTTGGTCATTGTCTCCTTGCGGCGGCTTGAAGATCGGGCTGAAAGAAAGGTTAGTTATATTTACCCATTATCCAGGATCTGGAGCTTCGGCCTCTTGTGCCTAGGAGCGTTGTTGGGGGTCAAATTGGCCGAACTTCCCCGATTTAATTTTTGTTGTTGTATAATCATCGAAATTCGGAAATTTCTTAATTTTCGCAATTAACTGAATTGCATTTTTGATACTGAAATTTAAGAAAAAATGTTTGGACAGCCTGAAAACAGAGCAAATTTCGACAATTTCTGCTATCCAGATGCTGGTAATTAAAAAATCAAACTCGAAGAAAAGTAATATTTTTCCCATCGATCTCGACCTCTATACTGTTTTTTTAAATATTCTGTTGTACACTTTGACAACTTGTTGTAACAGGTTTATGAGTTTTTAAAAAATGATAATAAAATTGTATTGATTACAATTTACATTACCTAAATGTTATGATATGATACACCTTGAGCCGTCTTATCTAAAGTCTGTTAATCCACGATAAGAGACCAGCTAGTTTCTACACCCACTTATTTATCCTTATTTTTTACTTACTTATATTCTTTGATAAGCAATCTAGTACATAAATGTTAGTGATATAATAAACATTATTTTTCTATTTTTGATGAAAAAACATATAAGCTTGCGATATATTAAACAATTGCTGCTCTTGAAATTCCTTGAGTCGTAACCTTCAAGAATATTATTAAAGGTGATGCTATCATTTGTTGCTTTATAACCAATATAGTGAAATTTTCTTCTAGTGATTCCATTTGTTTGATTTTGGCCAAAGTTTTAATTGTGTTTTTATGGTTTACATAAAATTATCATTCCTCACAACCGCTTGTCGTTCCCATCGGTGCATAACAAAATCAAGCCTTCTTGCGTGAATACACTCTTCATGCCTCTGATTCTACCATCTGATCATTACCGGTATCCAACGTGAAATTTTGCAGAGAACTGAACATTATATATGTTTGTTAAAGGTGCTACCGTGTTTGTGTTTGTCTATGTCGATTTTTCATCAAAAATGACTTCTGTGTACTTCCCATCATATGACAATAGAATTTCCTCTCCAACGAGAGGTATGGATTTAGGTCTTCCAAAGCTCTTTTTCGTGTTAAAGTGTTATTATTCATGAAGAGACCTTGCTTACAATACCACCTGCCGACAATGTTTAAAGTTCTTTGTGAACGAACTGATATTGTTTTAGTAAATTGCCCCTTGATTACTTTACTGGATATTTCAGTATATTTCAGATATTCAGTATAGGGTCGAGTATAATGGGCTTGTTCGGCATTTTTTTTTTATTTCACAAATCGAAAGTGCAAGTATAAATTAATGGATCTGCAAAAAATCAGAATCTTATTCGCACGTTTAGTATCTTAAAAACTATTACAAATTTCCATCTCGCGAAAATGGGGCGTGGCCAGGCGCTACGTCACTATACGCATAGACTCGGCGATCTCAATAGACTTGATGCTCCTTATTGGTTATAATTATAAGTGTTTTCGAAGTATTGTTCGTTTTGCTTACTACTTGACAGTAGGGGAGTACAATTTGGTGAAATGTCAAAAAATTACAATTTTCTCTCGCTCCTGCCAGAACGAATTTTCGATTTCTACCCTGCAATTTACGATTATAATTCATCGCCAACCTTCTCCTTTCCGTAGACACAGAACGAACTTCCACTCGACGTATTTATTTAGTTACCAGCGTTTAAAAATTCCATGTTTTTCGACTTTTCAGGTTAAATTTGAAAGGTCCCAGAAAGCCATTTTTCTTACGTCACTTGCGTATAGTGACGTCACAAATGAGCGCTGGGGGGGGGGGCAAAGAGTTTTCTAACCGTGAAAGGGAAGTGCCAAGAGCTGCCGCGAAAGTGGGTCAAAGGGTACCTGTTGTTAAAAGAAAAGCATACACAGAGAGAAAATGGCAATAGCCCTTCCCTTCCAGGGCCGAAAAACTGTTTTTCCCGCGGAAAACTCTACTTGGCATTGAGCTGCCGCGCTGAAAATTGGAAGGCGGTTAGTTTACACTGAATCACGATGATTGCCACAACCCGAATCGCGGCAGCTCTTTGCGTGTGCATTTCAGAGCTGGAAAATTTTTTTTCATCGGAAAATTCGTGCCGGCAACGAGTTGCCGCTTTCCACCCCCAACAGGTCTCTTCTACTCCTTGAAACAAGATAATCCCCGCCAGCGGTGGCGCGGCCGCTCTTTTCGTTGCCGTTTCAGACCTAGTGTGAATCTGGGGTGCTAACTCTGGGTGCCAACTTTATGTTCATCATTTTACATAGGATATAATATGGCTACGCAAACGACGTGGCAGCAAGTACACCATCAAGGTCTCTTCCACAATACCAGCCTAACCATTGATGGAACACTGTTGCTGGCGTCTTGTAAAGGCGATAGCATGGGGATTTTCACGCTCCAGAAAATTCTTCCAAAGTTAGACTGAATACTGAATCTAATTTTACATTAATCTGCATTGTGAAAAACCACTTTTTGTTTTTGTTTTATTACAAGATAAAAATGAAAACAAAATAAAAACGGGGAAAAGCTGATCATATAGTTTCGCCATAAATATGACGAACTGTGGATGAAACAGATAATACAGTGTGTCCCATATTAATTGTGCATGTCTGTGTGGTTTAAAAATTTAATTTGCTACTTCGCGAGGGACATGGATTTATTAACAAAATTGCTTGTTTAGGTTTCTACTATACCGCCTCAAAATTAGTCGACATTTTTTTGGGGACACGCTGTATATCGCCAATCTATTAGATGTGCTAGTCAACCGCTGTCATTTAAATGAAAGTAAGGTAGTTTTCCGATATCTTTACGTAAACTGTGTTTGAATAATTATTGGCCTATTAGCGCCGGTGACATCATGCCATTTCATCCGTTTTAAAGTAGTTGTGTAAATATTCATAGTTCACTGGAACTCCCATCGAATTCCGCTGTAAATATTTATGCCACCCCACCACGCCACTGATTTCGCAGTATATGCAGAGAATTTTAAATATTTAAACCAGATTCTTAGTTTAGACTTAAATGTTAATGAATTTGATTTTCTGTTTGTGTACCCGGTATGCAAATTTGAGTTGTATGTTGTGACAAAAAATTTACATATCTTTATGCTAATGCAGAATGTAACGATTTGTCCACGTCGGGATATATTTTAGAAAATTACATAACAACATAATTATACGGTAATTTTGATATAAAAAAACTAACTAATGAAAAACAAACTCATTAAGACTCTTATCAATTATTTAACAAGTTTAAATACTCAAAGTAATGTCATTGATTTTTTTGTAATGGTAATGCTGTTGAAAAACGAGATTGTGATTTGGACGACATTGAGAGTATAACGCAATACTCGCTTTCGATTGTCTAGCACATCACTTAAATTAGGCAATCCCCAAATAGTGCAATTTTTCTTTTCCTAAATCGAGCAATATTTCTCCCATTCGTTCAGTTATTGCTTAATATCGATATTGAAGCTGGTTAAAAATATGTTTGGTTTCGTTATTACTCATTTTATACAGACCTCAAACTCGATATTAGGTGATAAGGTTCATTTAACCGAACGATGATGAAATTTTGTTTCTAATTTTTAGTAATTGTGTTTTTAAAGGTGGTTTAATTTCTTTCAAAAAATGTTCAATTTTCAAATTTAAGGTAGTATAGTTTTATCCTATTTACTCATAAATTAAATTTTTTGGCGCTTAAAGTTGGGCACTTTTTGAAATTAGGTAAAAGATGTGTACAATTTTAAGGCATCTTACAAAGTTTTTAATCTTATTCCCACCACATACATAGCATGGAAAAGTGATTTGGTTTATCTGCACATTTAGCTCTAAAATCATTTTTCTTGAAAATTGTAGCTAAATTGTGTTACATTTAGAAAAAAAACTCATTCAATTTCTTTTTGTGAGGTTATATTAAAATTAGGTATTTTCAGAGTAACTGATACTGAATTTGATGTAAAATGTTAAAAATTCAAAATGGCATAGCGGATCCAATGGGACGGGGCTCCCACAACTGCAAAAATTTTGCAAATTTATATGAAATTTGGTATCTGGGGATGTGAGGACTATCTGATAATGAGTCTGATACTAAATCTATGCTGTTAGGGGAAAGAGACTTATAGGCTTGTAGGTCATTACTGACATGTGAACATGATAGTATAGGCCAGCTTGCAACAGCTTGACACATGATTAATCCTTTGCCTTAGAACATGGCAGATAAGAAAAATTATATGAGAATTTTTCTTAGTGGTGCAAACTTAATTTATAAATGAAATTAATTATTAAAAAAAAACAGCTTGATATTTACTATGCATGATTTAAAATTAGGTACTTTGCAGGTTTACAATGGCTGTCACTGTAACGCCAATAACCGGGATCTGTGCCTGCCTCTGGACCTGCGCTAACCAGGTTGATACATATACAATTGTAAAAGACGTTTCGAGTCATTTAATTATTTTTGCACTACTAAGAAAATTTTTATATCACTTTCTTTGCCTGCCATGCTCCAAGGTACCAGATTAGCTCATACAAATGTGTTATGTGATAGCGCGCCTGCTCGTGTACCATGGTGTTTCAGACATTTTACAGAACTTTAAAACGCTTTATAATAAATTGGCATGGAGATAAGGTTTCCACAATTAACAAAACTCTAGACACCACACTCAACATTTTACCAATCAAGTTTGTATTATTTTGTAATGAAAACAATTTAATTTGAATCATCTTCAGATCATTCCAACTTGGTTGGCGAAATTGTCATCAATTGTAGCGTTCAATGTTTTGGTATTTGTGAAAAGCTCAAAATTTAATGCCATAGCGTCTAGGTTTGTATTTTCGATTTAATTTAAATTCAGATAACACTATGACAGCAATTTTTATCACCAGTTTATAATGGACATAATATTTTACATCTGTCATTATGTCGCAAAAACAACTATTAATGGCACTCGTTTATGCATGATATTATCGCTCAATGTTACAATAAAGAAATCGCACTAAGTGCTTCGCAAACAGCAGTCAGAGGACGAAAATAGATAGGTACTTATGAAGAATGGCTGCCTACTCTTGAAATTCAAATAAAAATCTGAACAAGCTCTCCATTTACATAAATATCTCGACACTTACTTACTAACAAGGTACGTTTAAAGTGTGATATGTGCTCACGTACAAAAGAAGTGTTTTGAGAAACAGCAGGTTCTGCGTGTATTCGTATTATAGTCCAATGCATTTAGATTTTTGTTTCGAGAATTCTCTGAACTAGCTGAAAATTTGAGAGAATATTCTCAAAAACGGTAGAAATACATTTCTACCGTTTTTGAAAAGTTTACCGATTTAACCCGCGTGAAAAGTTTTTATTTAACAAATTAGACACAAATATATTTTTTTAAATATCTTTAAGAAGTTTGATTTTTTCTGAAATAAACACGTCTAAAAAAAATTAATTTGCTCCAAGGACTAAACCTATCGTGACTTAAGTATTTTTCGATGTTATTGAAAAAAGAAGTGCACGTGTGTTTTCCTATGTATTTTTTAATGGTGAACATGAATCCGATGTTAAAGAAGGGCACTCCGCTTTCCAAAGGGCAATAAAGGCTAAAAGGGCCAACTATTAATCGTTCATTGCTCGAAGGTGTAGTGTTTTTTAAGACTAGCCTAATCTGACCTAACTAGTGTCAACCAAGGTTTGTGGCTGACCACAGAAGGGGTAAAAACTTGATAAGACCCTTACGAGTGGTTATAACCCTTCCAAAGGTTTGCCGCATGCTTGGGTTTACATTGGTTAGGCCAGGTTAGGCTAGTTTTAAAAGACACTACACTATAGAGCAATAAACGATAACATTTGGCTCTTCTGTTGCCGTTATGCCCTTACAAGGGCAGGGTGCCCTTTTTTAACGTCGGATTTGTAATCAAAAATACATAAGAAATTGTAGTTTTTATTATGTTTCTGGGTGGGGACCCCTCATGTACACATTTACCATGTCCGCAAGATGGTGCTAGGAAGAAATTTTCAAAAATTAACTTCTGACATGTCATTTTAAATGGTTTTTGACATGCTAAATTCGAATTTCACATTAACGACTGCTTTGGAAAGCGCACGCATTTTATAACGTAAATATTAAAGTTTGAATCCATGTACTTTGAATTAGAGTAGGGTCTAGCTTAAAATGACCGATGTATGAATTAATGTTGCGCATACGTTTTCACTATCTCTTGCACACAAACTTAAAGCCATAGCCTAAAGACAATTAGTATGTCTACCAAGATTCTTTCCCACTTTTTTTGAGACGGAAATATGAAATGTACACTAAGGAGTGAGAAACATAGTCATAAGCTCAGCGATTCTTAAACTGTGTAATTTAACGACGAATATGATTTATTCTCGTGAACTAACACCACTCTAAATATGAAAGACGTCTTTATATGAAATATTTAAGTTATTTTTAGTGGTAAATAGTGGATATTCATCCGTCAAACGAACAATGTCGAACTACTAAGTCATATAATTTTCTAGTATGTACATTTTTTTTGTTTTTTTTTGTGGCATTAGGACAGTATCCATACAGCCAGGAACTACGTTACTATTACGTTACATTTCAACCAAGAGGAAAAAGAACAAAAAAAATACAAAAGCACCTACGCCAACTAAACAGCCTTTTTTTAAACATCTACAGGATAGTACAGGGTCACTCGCTTCTCGCCCAGGGCTTTTAAATATCAAAGACACACAGGTGGACCACGGTTAGGTTTTACACAAGTAAGGTTAAAAACAAAGGTAACGAAACTAACCTACTCTAAAGTTTTATATCTGTTTTTCTTAAAAATTGTATTATGCAATTGATAATATCTTCCCTTTGCAAAACTAATAAATGCATCAAATTAAAAGGGGTTTCAATTTTCAAATTTATCATATTGCTGTACAATTCATTGCTTTCATCGGTGTATTTGCTACATCCAAAAAATATATGCTCTAGGTCCCCTAAAACGTTGCAATGCTCACAGGTATCGCTCGGTAGTATTCCTATTCTATGTAGATGGGTTGGATAACACCCATGTCCAAATTTAATAGTATGTACATATTACACATTTTAGAATATAATGGACATAAGATCGCGTAGCTCAATCGGTAAGATACTCGAGCAGCAATAAATGTAAATGGGGTGATTGCGAAAGCTACTAGTGTCTAAGTAATAAAAATCATTTTGCAACCCAAAACATAAAAATAAGTTCAGTAGAAGCCGAGATATGAATTTTTGAAGTTGTCGACTTTTGGCCATTTTCGGACCTTAAATCGCCTATAACTCAAAAACAGTGCATTTTTCGAAAACATTACAAGAGACAAAAAGTGTTTATTTTTGCCCAATTTACTTAGACAATGTGTTTTCAAATGGATTTCTTACATTTTCTTTTACTTTGCAATTTCATTGTTACTTAATAACAAATTACCTGCCACTCGGACAAAAAATTTTTATTTAGGTTTTTTGTTCCCTAAAACGTAACTAATCGATTCCAATTGATTTCAATCCGGCAACTTTATTTGGGAGGTTCTGCGACTTTTTTATTCATCTTTTTAGGGGTGCACCGCTCGCCTAGTTGTTTTCGAGTAAGGAAATAGTGAAAATAACGTGCTTTGAAAGCTATTTGCAAGTTAACAATTGCATCTAGCGATCTCTATTGAGAGAATTTCATAGTGAACAATTTTTGTAACGCATGTATTACACAAAATTTAGCAGGAACGGAGATATTTAAAGAAATATAGAAAAAGGGCATAATTTACTCACTAATTGTTAATTGTAAAACCAAGCGGTTCACTACTTTGTAAGCAAATTTAAGGTGTTCAGCTACACCCTAAAACGAAACGAGTCCAGCAATAATCTCGCCTATCGGCCAAAAATCCAATCAAAATCCCTCGCCATCTGCCTATTATGAAAATAAGGATTCAGAGAGGAGCTTGAGAGAAATATTTAATTTAGATGCATACTTTTGAATTGTCGTTAGAGTATTTACATTGCATAAGCTCTCGATCAAATTCATCAAATACAAAGTATTTCCGCAATAAACGCGGTTTTTTCACCTAATTCCCTGGACTACTAGAATATACATGATTTTTCCTTGCGATACGTGTACGCGTAATCTAATGAATCATTGTATGGGACGGCACGGCATGTTCTAAATTAGAATGTGTTGAAACGGAATTTTGTGACCGTTGACCGAGGTATTTCCTGAAAGGAAAGTGTTTTATAGCCGTGAGAGAGTCACTCGAGCCGTGTTTTGTTTCTTTAAAACAATCTTTCTAATCACATGCTTCTTAGAACTATATCATTTTTACGAGATATGTTCGTAGACTCAACGTAGTTTATACACAGCGACCTCATTTTAGGTTTATTGTTTGATTTGATTGGTTAACCAGCGCATGGTAGGCATTACTGCCACTTCCCATTTTAGACTTTATGGAACAAAATCAATTATTCAGTTTTCAACCGATTTCAAAGACTGCTAGGCTCGTGTACCTCGAGGGTCTATGCTGGGGCCGCTTCTATTTTATTTATCTGGGGATAATAATACGTCTGATCTTCATGCCGAAATGTTTATATTAACTACTACGTACAAAAGACGAAGAACTGAATGTTCATGCTACAGTATCTAAGGTTTTTCTTGAATTTTGAAATTGAGAATAGTTTTCATTGCAATAAAATAATTTTAACTTTAACGTGTTGTATCACACAAATTAACAATATTTTACTAATTTTCACACTGAAGTACGTGTCACTATTTATTAAACATTCTCATATAAAGAAATCAGGGTTGGCCTGAGACCCAAAAAATTACCGAGAAAAACGAGTCTAGCGGCCCACCTCATACCACTATCAAATGAAAACACTTTACTTCTTGAAAATATACATTTTATAGACCATAGAGTAGCCGATATGTCATATATTTACAAAGGGCATAAAGACAATAAAAAATCTATCTAATTCATCAAAATCAACAGCCACCGATAAAAAAATTATATACAAAATTTAAATTAAAAACTCATGCAGCGGGATATGTTTTGATCAAGGAAATCAGTAGAAATTGAACGAAATTACAAAATCATAACTCTTTTTAAAAGTGAATTATTATTTGTTTGCTTTAATTGTATTGAAATTGTAAAATCCTATAAAGAATATGTTTCATCATAACTCTTTATTTTTTTAAAAACTATGGCTGACGTGATCCAAAACAGTACAAAATGTTGCCAGCTATATCATCTTGGTTAAACCTAGACCTTACACACTAATAAATAACAAAATCGGCAAAGATATCTACACAGAACATCCCTCTTTATCTGTACAGGGCGGTCACTCTAAAAAATTATTAATTACAAAACGACATATAAGAATAATAATCGGAATGTAGTTATCACTATTATTACAAAGAGAACCTGATAATTTTTTATTAAAAAAAGGTATAGGAATGGTGATCCGACAGAAAAAATTCAATATTAAATAAAAGTGGCCAAATATGCGTAAATACCTTTACAACTTTCCGCAACACTTGAATTATTTCTTAGGATGACCGCCCTATAGATACATTTTTCACGCAGACTATAATAATAGGTGTCTTCCTTGCCAATTGTGTCAACTATATACCAAATATTATTGCCATATGGCCTCCCTCAGGAGGAAAATACTTTGCCTCCCTAGGGAGGAAAATACTTTGGCTCCCTCTGGAAGCAAACAAGTAAAAACTGCAAATAGCTGTAATAGTTGTGTATAGACTTCTTTTATTGATACACAAACTTCCTGAAAATGTATAATTATGCTTCTCTTTGAAACAGATTTTTTATTACTTATTTTTATTTATAAAAATTGAAAACAGTTTAAATCAAGGTTTAAATTAACATCAGTAACTAAATATTGTTAAAATTTATGGTACAATTAGTTAAATTACTAATGGAGATTCCCCCTGAAGAAATATTGGCTCTGCTGGTGGAAATCAGTTCCTGTTTGTTGTTTTCCAAAGTCTTGGACGCTGATGAAGTACTTGTAGAAACAAAATTTTCAAAAACAAGACAACGTTTTTTGGTAGTTGAAGTAGTACTTTCTCCCGTAATTATTTGGCTGGCTACCTCACATTTTTTAGAAATATAATCATCTAAGTACCCCTCTGCTACTGCGTTTGTTCGCCATCCTCATGTCTTTTTAGAGTGAGAATGTCACTTCCAGCATTGACTAATAACGTAGCTGAAGTACGGCGGAAACTGTGTCCAGTATAGCCTTTCGAATCATCCAAATTTAAAAATATTGCTATTCTGTATGGAATTTTGACAATTGTGTTTTTGCCAATTACCTGGTTTGTACATTTTCCTTTAGCATAAGTTCAGCATCAAACTATCCGCGGGAGGAAATTATGCACTTTTCTCCCTTGTCATATAAATAGCTATTATTTTGTTTTTATCTTTTTATAGATTTAGAATGTCATGAAACGTCAATGAAATTTTAAATTTGTGAGAAATTTATTTTCCCATAATCTTTCACCTTTAGATGGTCCCCCTGTATATTTTCCTGTGAAAGTCTAACCATTTCGCTGGCAGTAGCGTCAACTACCTATCAAAGACGCTTCTTCGTCAAGAAGTTTTTTAGTTAACAGACAGACAGACTAACGGAATTGAAAAACCTATATTTTCGTAATCTACACGAGCCGAAACGTGATAATCCGAAGAAATTTGAAGGATGATTTTTTTCCGAATACAATACTTCCCTTCGGTATGAGAGGGAAGTAAAAACGAGCGTAAATAAACTAAAAAACGAGCATTTTCTTTATAAAATCCCTCTTTTCGGCAACATTGTCGATAATTTCGTCGACATTCAGATTTTGCAGGATAACCTTTTCGCAAGCCATTTGCATAAGTACTTCGAAGGGCCGGTTTATCAAGACTGGGTTAAGCTAAGTTAAGGATAGGATTTATTTGGAGGTTAGTCTGTATATCAATCCAAAAGTTGTAGTTTTTTTTTTAATCTTATGTAACCTAAAATTGTGCCTAAATGACCTGTCCTATATCATGTACATGATTAACAAGGACCAATAAATATTTGAATGCATTTGAATTTGTCAAAGTGCTGGATAAAGATGACTAATGCTTGAAAGGGTACAAATTTTAACTACCACTTTATCTGTAGGATAACTTTAGCCATAGGATTGCTTTAACCTCGCATTGATAAACCGGCCTTAAGTATTCTTGAGAAATTTGACTTCCTAGGCGATTTTTGATGAATTTATCTCTTGCCCTTGAACTGAACAAAAATCACAGTACATGTTAATAAAAGAAAGGGCAGTTCGGCGGCCAGAAAATATGTAATACGTATAGAATATTTCGCGAAGAGCCATTTAGAATTATTTTTGTATTAAACATAGTACATAATTTTAGTAACGGTTAAAAACGGTATTGTCATTAGACCGGTCCAGATTGGACAGGTCCACCGGGAATTCTCTTGGTACTCCCTATGGCTAGGCCGAGCCTGAACGAAGTAAAACATATACAGACTTATTCGGACGGCATTCAGCTGTTAGCTATTTCGCTTCAATAGTGATGACTTGATGACTATTATCAGGTAGCTTTTAACATTACTCAAGATCTTTGTTCTATTGAGACGTACTACAATACTACTGATAATAATTTAAGTCTTATTGCGTCGTAATATGCGCCATGCTTCACTCTTGCTAAAAATGTGTCGAGTTAAATAAAGTCTTCGTTATTTATATTATTTCCAAAGATATTTTAAAAATCACTTGAAAAGCTGAACAAATAAATAAACTTAACGATTACGAGTTAGGTAGGGAACGATGATTGATGATGTATAAACTAGAT
Organism: Stenurella melanura; assembly: GCA_963583905.1. Lineage (NCBI taxonomy): Eukaryota > Metazoa > Arthropoda > Insecta > Coleoptera > Cerambycidae > Stenurella > Stenurella melanura. The sequence continues at coordinate 7,745,548 of OY757310.1, forward strand.
AGAATTAGGGGACATTTAATATTTATTTTGACTGGGTTTCTGTATTTCAAAGTATTATCCAGGCATTTGAAATCGATGTGTAGCCAGAATTTCGAAATTTCAAATGAGATTGACAATGAGTTTTGCTGTCAGAAAATTGCTGAAAAATTTTCGATATAAGTAAATCAGTCTTTTTTGTATAATATGTATTTTTGTGCTTAGGGAGTTTCTGATCCTGAGCTTTAGACATCTAATTGTGTTTGTAGCATGTCGCATGCATGGTCTATTAGGTTGAAATCACGAGTCAAGGGGGGAATGGTAAATAGATATTGATTGTCGTCATACTTAAGCTCATCGTGCCATGTGCAATCGCAAAATTTAATTAAGAAAAAACCGGAAAATTTTTACATTATTCCTTATGTTGTCATTCCTTGCATTTATGTTTTTCTTATAAAGAGTTCAGGTTTACCCTCGCGCATTAAATTTTTCCATTGAATGGAAGAATTTTGAAAATTCTTACTATTTCTTCCTAGATAATTCAAGATGTAATTTTTTTTAATGATAACATTTTTCGCCGAATATTTCTTGAAATTTAATTAATTCCTAAGTACAAATATTCCAGATCCTGAGAGGATTGTCATCGTAAATCTCGCCAATCTCAGAATTGGTAACTTAACATCCAGATTGCGTTGTTCTAAACTCAAACCCTGTACCGTAGTAATCAGTATTTAACAAAAGGAAATTTGTTTTGTCAAGAACTTTTATTATTAGAAACAAACATTTGCTTTTGACTAACAAAAACGACATAATTTAAGAACCATGATTATTAAAGATTATAATAGCGATATGCGCAAGGGGGTGTTAAAGCTTTTGATGTTTCCTTAGCACTACTATATCCAGTACAATCAAGCTTAGTTAGGAGATCCATAGTGTAATGTTTTAGAAAATAATTAAACACAACACGCAAGTATTCATGCTCAACAGTTATAACGACTTAAAAACCGAGAGAAAATTGTAAAATCGCACGAAACCGTACATATATACATCTATTACTTGGCGTTCGTGACCTACCAACTTTGGCCAACAATCCTAACCCCATGAGAGTGGTACCTGATAGTGTTTATAATGATATACTCGAGTAATTAAAGAATTTAGTTTTAATTTCCTCGAAGTATATATATACTTCCTACTATCGATTTAATCACAGTCAGTAGTAGAAAACTGACTTTCTATGGATTAATTAAGTGAGGTTTATTGCATGACAACATGCAAAATAAATTAGTGTGTAAGTATGTGAAAATACTTAAGGTGGCCATTACTAAGAAAGAGACATCCGGTAGGACAACATTTATTATTTTTGGCCATAACTTTTTTCTCTTAGTACGTATATTTAAAAAAACTATAAGAGTACCTAAGTAGAACCTTAACAAGATTATTACTATGAATTTTCACTCAATAATTTCAGTGGTTTGCAAAATAGCTAGATTGAAATTTTAAAATTATGTTCATCTTCCTATTTCGTAGTTTTAAATCTAGCTATTTTGCAAACCACTGAAATTATTGAGTTAAAATTTATAGTAATACTCTCGTTATGGTTCTAATTCTTATAATTTTTTTTAATGTGCGTACTAAGAAAAAAAAGTTATGGGCAAAAATAATAAATATTTCCCTCTCGGATGTCTCTTTCTAGGGAATGGTCACCTTAAGAGTAAATAAGGTGGGTAGATCAGTGGTGGGGAGCGGGATGCACTGCGCCAAATGAAAAAACCGCTGCCACATCCAGATTTCTCATCCAAATCTCTTTAAACGAAAGCTACTTGATATTATATTTACTACACTTCAATACCTTTTCGGCTGACGAGGATGAGAGTGGTGGCTGGTGGCAAATTTTTTTTTTCGTGAGTGACTGGTTAGTGAGAAGTATAGTACCCAGAGACGATTTCAAAATTTCCTTCGTTTCTGATATCGTCGATGCAATTGCTAACTTGTTCGATCAATCTTACTTCCTTAATATTTTGAACGCCTCAGTAACCGAGTCTAATAATCTTTCGTTTGACTGTTTGGACATTAAACGCTTTTCCGAGGATGAAGTTTGCATGGCGTTAAAAAGAATTAAACCTAAAGTTACTGCGGTCCCAGATGGAATTCCAGCATTTCTACTGAAAGACTGTGCCAGCATGTTTGCGTATCCCCTCTGCATAATTTTTAATTTATGTCTTAGAAAATGACATTTTCCTGATATTTGGAAATACTTCAAAGTGTGTCCTGTGTACAAAAAAGGTGAAAGAAATGATGTTGCCATGACTTTAATGATGTGAAAACCTTAAAATTGCTTCATTTTGCTTCCTCTCGATCTAAGCTGGAGTATGCTTCACTTGTCTGGTAATCTGGGTATAACACTCATAACGATAAATTGGAAAACATTCAGCATCGCTTCCTGAAGTGTTTCAACTGGAAAACTGAAGGTATATATCCACCAATTGGAGCTTCTCAAAATCAATTACTTGAAAAATTTGATATTACTAGTCTGTCCGAAATGCGAGAGTCCTTTGCATTGCATTTTCTAGATAAAACTATGCATAATAAAATAGATTATAGTGAAATATTAGTCTAACTGAACTTTTATGTCCCACGGATTAATTCTCGTCATTCTCATAGCTTGTACTTATCCACTCCTAGATCTGACATTAAAGTTTTCTCCTCTATATAATATTTGTACCAGTTATGAAACTCATTGCAGTGAATTGGACATATATGCCTAGCAGCCAGAAATTTTATTTACCGTCTTACAGTCGAACTCCCTTCATAATTTCTACTTATACTTCTATTTAGGTTAGGTTAGGTTAAGTTAGTTTAGATTTACATCCTATACATGGTGTTGTACTGTTGGATGTTGTATGATTAAATAAATAAAAAAAAAAAAATATAGTGTGTTTTTATTTTTTTTGCCAATATTTCGTTTGGAAATATATTTTCATTGAATTTATCAAATTGAATCTTTGGTAGACATGTTTCACTAAAGGAGGTCTTCACAAATGAGTACGCAAATAAAAAAAATATTAGGAAGGGAAAATACATTTTTTTCCTTTTGCATTTGCCTAAAAGTATCACCCTGGATATGAATTCTGGCACTTTTCAATATCTAATTTAAAAATACGTTTGTAAGCCATGTTATTAGTTTCTTTGGCACATTTTTAATGCTTCGAGAATTAACAATCGATTTTTTGACATAAAAATCAATATGACGGCATTAGCTGCGGCCATTTTTGTTAGCAGAACATGGATTCTGTTTTATAGAGCCATTCTATGTAACATATCCAAGAAAGATCTTCTCAGTTTGCATTTTTCGGCCGGCTTTTGTGTATAGATTGATTGGCCAATGAGGCTTATGGTCCTACGAGCCGGACTTAACAACCTTTTAACTAATGTTTACTAAGTGTAATCTTAAATTGTTTTAATTATGTGTTACTTTCTGTGGCCTCACATAATTCGGCTCATTTTATCTAGATTTACAAATCAAATTATAAACTATTACATTAAATTGGAGCAGTGAGAAGCAATTTCGACTTCAACGTACGGAATTTTTACCTAAATATAAAAATTAGATTTTACGATTAAGTTATATTCTTTAGTATGTTGAGTAATTCATTTGATATTTTATTGCCGTCACATGTAAATGTTACAAAATGACAGTCTTGCTCAATTTAGAATGGTACTCTGAACGATGAAAAAACATTTAATTTATATTCTCAAGCCGTTTAACGACGATAAACATCTTGTCACATAGTTAGTCAGTAATTTTTTTTGTATTAAATTAAAATAATCACCAACATTTTTTTAAGTCTTTTATCTCGGACAACATAGCTATAGTAGTTCTATTGTCAATTTAAAAATTCAATCCAAAGCGTTGCTACCAGGATAAATCATTACAAAGCCTGATGTGATAGAATAAAGCCCGAGACAGTTCTTGAATGTTGCAACGATATCCGTACACGAATATAGTTTTAACCTGATATGTTATGCGCTTACTTCATACGAAAGTAGTTGATTATTTACTTGGCTTATCATTACAAGTCCCTTATAAGGTCTTGGTTCATTATTAACATTGCCGGTAGCATAGCCGTAGGTTAAATGATATTTATTTACCTTTATTGAATCATTTATGGAGTTGTTCATTAAACTCACATCATTTATTATAAATAAATAATGTACATATTATTAAAAAATAATTAACGTCATGCCTATTAGTGAATATAAAGTAGTAAAACAATATTTACAATAATTAGAAAGTGATTCTAAAAATTGTCGATCAACGTTCATGACATCGCTCGTATTATCAACTATTCCTTTCTCGGTATTTTTTTTATTCGCAAACTGACTTTGGATGAACTATACCAAAGCGATGTTGACTGACGTTTGATCCATGCTTTGTTTTAGGGTCTCCCTTTGCTGTTTGGTACTTCTGATAGCATACGAAATGTCGCGTATTTACTTGTTAGGTGCACGGCTTTACCAAAGCTTTTTTCCATCAGCCAAGCGTTTTGAATGGCGTCCTCTTATCCTCCCCCCATATCCCTGTACTATCATACGTCTCACTGCAATGGACATTCAAAACTGATACACAAGATTTGTCCATTCACTTTAAGAATCAAGCGTTAATTTTAAATTGGGAGTTATTTCCCAGCCACTCATTGATCAATACGCTCCGGAGTTGCAATCCTTGCGTTAAATATAAAACATATTCAATACTAAACTACACTAATATGTAATATTAATTAGGACCTTCCTAAATAGCTGCTAATTAGCTTCCAATTATTATCATACGTTAATTAATAACATCAACAGATCTACCATTCAATAATCACAAAATACAGCATTTAACCTTTGAAATAAAGCTTTTGCCAATATAGTTCCTATTGCAATACAATTATTGTTCCTCCTAAAATCTACAATAAAAAATAACTATCATCACGTCAGCCAAGTCAATGTTTGTTTTTCTGATATTTATTTTGTAGCTACTGAAACGTAAAAAACTGTTTTTTTCTATTGTAAGACGTACCAGTTGTGGTTCGTCCTTGTTGTTTACGAATGAATAGGTATACAATTAAGTGCCAAACTTCTGGTATTCTATTGATTTATCTGAAATGGAAATGTGAACAATGGGGCAATTAGATAAATCATTTTATTTGGTGATGTAAACAGAATTGTTACGATCTCTCAATTTGTTTCTTTACACTCTTCAGACATACAAGTGAGGCTTTGTTGTAAGACCACGAGAGTTCTAGAACCTTGTCAGCTGAATTACACAATACACAAAAGATTTTCTTCACCCAACAATTCTATTAACAAAACGATAATTAATTTTTTTTTTAAAAATGTCTAAAGACAAGAGTCGGCGAAATCCCGGGATTTAAATTTTTGTCTCGGGATTGTATTCCCCAGTGGACACGTATGAAGTGCAGTTATTGCAAACAATGTAATTATAATTTCCTGTTGGAGAATGCACCAGTGCCAGGAGAACTTGACAATAATAATATATATGTACCTGATGAATAGTCATTACGATATTATTCAACAAATAAATTACATAATTGGTATAATGCAAAATACAGACGTTAAGCACATAACAGGTATGTGCATCAAAGGTTCATGTAGCATGAGGAAGTTTAATTTTCGTAATTATTTGTTATATAAATAAATGGGACTTAAGCAATTATAATAACAAGCGGTTTTAGTAATGGAGTTTAACAAGTGCCTATTCTTATATACTACTTAAAAACCAAAAACGTATCGCAGATTACATAAAAAAACATTATACAAAAAACATTCCCGCGTGTTTCGATGACGCAAAATCGAGTATTTTCCCTGTTTTTAGGAAAATTTTAGAAGTCATTGATCGCGTCCGACAAATTACTGTAATAAACATCTATTTTCAGAAAATTAGTCTGGCTTTAGTACAGAATATGTCACGATTCCGTTACTGCTTAATATCTTTATATGATTATACTATTCGAACTATAGATAAGTCAGTGATATGTTTCCAAAGTCAATTGGAAAATCACAAAAAAGACCAACAGAAGAATTGTTCATAATTCCAGCAATGTTATGGCAAGTGCATAAACATATCTGGCTTGATTATCGTCGTATACGGGTATCGTTTGTAAAATTCAAGCACGGTTTCGGGTTTTCGGGGCTGCGTGGTCGTAACCCTAATATGGAAGCACTGCACCACTGATCGTATATTCTCTAAGGATTTAGAAAAAAAGGGCGTAATAGGACGTCGCAAATATCTGCGTAAACATTTAGTCAAAGGTGTAAAGAGGTAATTGGATTTTTATCTGTTGGGCAATAAATCTATTATTATTATTATAAAACAAAAAAAAAAAAACAAAAAAAAAAGCAGGAGACCTAAAATGGATCCTTGAGGCATACCTCACATAATGAAGTTTCAAAAGTACGAATAAATGTATTTCTGTCAGTTAAATAGCAATGGAAAAGTTGAGCAGCCGTGACCATCATATTTAAGTTAATCAATAAAATACCTATAATGCATTTTGAATATAATGTCCTCCCCATGGTATTATTAACATTATGATGAGAGAATCATTTGTGTTGCTATTTTTACAGGTTCAGACTGTATTTTCTCCCTATTACTATTTCCATTCTCAATTGAGATCAGTCTGCTAGTTTATGGATGGATGCCTGCATGAATGGCATGAGATGATCTAAGTGATTTTTGATATAATCAGCTACTTGTTTTCGTATGGTTTTCATTGCATTGGTATGTGCCTGTGATGTTATATTTCCCCCCCCTCAGTTGGTGGCTTAATGCTCCATATAGGCAGTTTCCGCCGCCGTCGATTTTTTGTACCAGTAATTGGTGTGTTCTCGTTTCAACGTCCTGTATTAGTGTCCATTTTATTTGCTTTGTTTTTGAAGACCTATATTAACTTGCTGTAAGAGAGTCTTTTTATTATGTTATCTGTATCGCGGTAAAATAGCTTTTTACAGCGAGTTGCAAATGAGAAAGAGGCCCGAGAGAAATCCCCGCACACCCTGTATATTGTTTTGATATTTGTAGTGCCTAATTTAAACTGCCGTTTTCCCAAATGGGAATAAGAAAGCTTCAACTGACGAGAAGTATACTGCTTACATCTAGTTGCATTTTTCTATACACAATGAAAGAAAAAAAAAAAATTCACAGATCTTGCATCTTTCGCAAGTATCTTAAGCGTATTGAAAATACCAGATGCAACTATACTGAGTCTCTAGCTCGAAGTCTTATAGGATCGTCCTATTGATATACCTGCTAAATTACACCAAATTATTTTCTATATTTCATTTTTTATAAATGTTATTTTTATTAATCATAGTACGAAAAACTGAATAATTATATATTAAATACCTTCGATAATATATGCTATAAAATTTTACAAAAAAGGTTTTTAAAACTAATGTTACATCAAAAAATGTCCTATCCGAGTAATCTGGTTTACAGTGACGCTAAGATTTTTGACATAAGACAGCTATACTATTTTAATAGCAATGTAAAGTACCACATACAGAAAAATCCATTCTTGCTAAATCGTCATGACTATGGTACTCGAAATAAACAACAACATATATCTCCATTTATGGCAAAATCTATAGGACCGAGATCTTTTGCATCCTTAGGCCCAAAATTATACAACACTGTTCCTGAAATTCTGAGAGAGAGGACCATTTCTTATTTTAAAACTAAATTGAAAGCTTTTATATTATCTTTACCAAGAGAAATAATCCATAACCACATTAACAGTACGAATAATTAACTGTAAAATAGAAATTCTAAATATAATTATCATTGTATGGTTATATGTGCCTAGCCGTGTGAGTTTGTATAACCATTCATAATTTATAGGTGCCTAGCCGTGTGGGTTTATATAACCATTCATAATTAAATATCTGGAAATGATAATAAAACACAGTTTCCTTTAGTCATATTCACCCTCCCATATTTAGTGAAGTCACATCAAATGTTCTTATTACTCCAAAACTGTAATTTTGCTTCCAATTGTTGATTGAATTTGTGTTTTTTAATTTTTATGTATATATGTACGTCTATATAATAATATGTGCACGTATATATGTGTATGTTTGTATGTACATTTATTTGTTTTGGTCCATGAAGTAGGCTTAGTAATCTTTAAATAATTAGTTTGTATTTATATTTAATTGCATTAAATAATGTATACATACTGCACATGTATGGTTTTCATATAGTATAATTTTACGATGTACCTATCTATATATTAATGTATTACGTTCTCGAAACAAGTGTTTTATACACTTATTGAGTAAATTATTTATTTACTATGATTTTTCTACTATTTCCAGTGTACTTTTGATACTTGTTGTTGCTGTAAATAAATAAATATTATTATTATTATTATTATTATTATTATATAATATAGGTACAACCGTTAAGAGAAAGAATTAGAAAGAAAACGGTCTCAGAAGGCAACGATTAAACAGTTATCGGACGAAAATCGACTGTATGCGTGCTCAATAGCATAAGGACGAGTATAGCAGGGGCGTTCGGTAATTATAAACCTTCCTCGCATGTCCGTGGTCGGGTCGGTGAGATTCGACAATGATCCACAAAAAAATTCCCACAAATCAAACGGTAAATCCTATTATAAATTTGAAAAAACAACTAAATCCTCGATAAGAAACGTAGAACGTTTACTTCAGGGGTATTTTTCGAAAAAAGAACACGCTTCGAGTTATGATGAGTTAAAGGATTTGTGAATTGATACGTTTGGGGCAAGCGTTAATTCATTAAGACGCTCCATAAGAAAGCATAGCGCAGACAATATTGAATAATAAGAAAAAAAAGTGTTAAGATATGTACGTAATATTACGTGAAAACAAAGCTGACGTGCTGTAAATTTCAAATATACAACAAATTTTTTTTTTACTTTTTCGGAAAATCGCCACCCGCAACCCCTGTACAGGGCGATTTTTCCACGACCAAGTCAAATCTTCTTCTCTTTTGATGGGGCATCGTTTAAAATAAATCGTAGCTTTTAGCAACACATTGCAAACGGAATGACACAATAGAAGCAGCTTGTTACTCTACAACAAGGCCGGCGCAGCGGCCTAGACAGATCTGTCGCTCTCGATACGTTTTTCGTAAGCTGGGTCCTATATCATGCGATCAGTAGTATTGTCAATACTAAAAACAATTAATTTTAAAAAGTCTTATTTGTCGTAATATTTGTTTTTATCCCATTCCGAATACTTTTTATATGCGTATTTTTTATGATGATGAACTACTTTAAGATTTGGATCTGGTAGTTTTACCTCTCTTAATTAACACGTGCATATATTTTCTGGTATGCTGATTATTGACTTCCGTTGGCCTTCTTGAACTTGTCTTATCTCTTGACGAGTAAAAATTGCAGTTTTTGAGCATTGCCAATTACTAAAAACTATTTTACATGGATGTGGCCGAATGCGACGTTTACTCTGGCTATAACGTATTTACACGTAAAAAGGTTCCTCTCTGATTTTTGTCCAATACCGTTAGAATTTTCAAACATGATCACTATTGTACCTGTTCGTATTGATTTTAATTACAGAGAATCTTTCCATTCGTTTGAAATTAAAAGGCATGACTGGAAGAAATGGTGGGAAGATTTTATACACGAAAGGCTCATAGTAACTGTTTTGTATGTTGAAATCGTTTCAGTACTAAGTAACTAATTTTGAACTAGTGGGTAATCATTTTAATGGATCATAAAAATTATGTACTGTTAGATATCTAAGCATCATGCAGAAACAAAATACTCATTTTAATTTTAGTAAAATTAACGATCATACAGGAGTTCAACTGACTGACTCTTTTACAGTTTTTAGTAAACTCAAAATCATAATTTTAAAAGGTAATTTGTTGTCATCTTCCTTATTATACATGTCTCATTTACTCAGAGAGATTATAACCGGTCCAAAATATTTAATAATCATCTCAGAAAAAGGCATTTGCAGAAACATCCGCATCATAACATCCTCATTTCAGAAATCGACGAAAAGAGTTCTGTCTCGGTCTATTTGTTTATATGTAGCTAAATGTGTGAATAGTTTTTTAGAACACGATTATTTATGTAAAAATTGGGAGTTATTGTTTAATATATGGTGCAGATTGCTAGGAATGTTTACTATGGTGGTGACATTTTTGTTTACTATTTTTTGTGGTATATTGCTTTAGCTTTCTGGTGATATTAAAAAAAATTATATTACCTGAGCCATTCTTTTGGAAAAATGACATTTTATGTAAAAATAGCTTACCATTCGCAAATTCACGAGTAATGTTCCACTTTCTTATGGACTGATAAATCTTGTTGCCTACATTTTTGTTTTAACTAGCATGAAAACATTTGACAAAGACAAAACAAAGACAATAATTAAAAAACCATCACTTTAACAACAGAGAGATATAGGCCTTTTTGTGTAAAGTATCGATAACTTTTTTATTCCTGGCACGTGTGGAACCTCAGTTTTGTGGCACTTCTGAGACAGTGTAAAACTAGTGACTGCAATGCCACGTTTAAGTGAAAGAGAACGCGTAGAACTTTTGATGATGGTGGGATATGATGATAGGCTGAGAACTCATCAGGAAGCATGTGATTTTTTCAATGCCATCCCGAATAGCAAATTTCTAGATCCACTTAAGTAGATTGGTAGCTAGATATGATGAATCTGGCAGTGTAGCTGACCTCCAACGAAACCAAATTAAATATTCTTCTAGACAGTGAGGAAAACCACCATCTCTCGACAAGGCAGCTGGCTTTAAATCATGACGTGAGTCAAACTTCTGCTGTACGTTTATTGAAAAAAGAAAAATACCATCCATACAAAGTGCAATTAATCCACGAATTGAATGAGGATGAACCAGATCTTACAGTTTTATGAACAGTTGATGACCTTGTGCGATGAAAACCCAAATTTTTTAAAGAACATTATTTTTTATGATGAAGCTACATTTTCTTTAAAGGGGACTGTACACCGGCATAACTGTAGGTATTGGTCACGCGAAAATCCTCATTGGACTCAAGAAGCCCATACACAGCGACGAGGCAAAGTAAACGTGTGGGCAGGTATGATTGGTGATCGTTTATTGGGACCTTGTTTTTGTGAAGAAAATCTTACGGCCGCAAGATATTTACAGTTTTTGCGAGTTGAGTTGGTGCCAGCCTTAGCGGTTATGTTTCCGAACAATGAAGATGAAGATATTCCTGCTGAAAACGTCTGGTTTCAGCAAGACGGGACCCCACCTCATTTTGGGATAGCAGTGCGTCAGTTTTTAGATGACACTTTTAGTGGAAGGTGGATAGGTCGTCGAGGTCCGATTGAGTGGCCCTCGCGTTCACCGAATTTAACCCCCTTAAACTTTTTTCTTTGGAATTACTTAAAGTCAAGGGAGTATTTTAACAGACTGGATACCATAGAAGAATAGAAAGACAGAACTGGCTTGGAGATGAGACGAATTGCCCATGAGATAATTCAGAATAGTGTGCAAAGTGTCAAAGTGGTCAATGCCAAATGGTTGGAGGGTCGCAATTTGAGCAATGGAGATGATTTTTTTCTCACAGTTACTTATGTAAGGTATCAATCAATAAAAATATTTTTTTCTAAAAGAATGTCAGGTAATTTTTTTTTTCATATCACCAGAAAGAAAGCTAAAGGAATATACCACAAAAAGCAGTAAACAAAAATGTCTGTTTCCATTAAAAAAATTATAATGACGTCATAACTCAAAAACCAATGACTCATAAATTTTGGTATAGTGACAAAATGTAGCATTTACAAAATTAAAATCGACCTGTTCGAGGATTTTTTTGACAAATGACACATACCAAAGATATGAATTTTGTGCGTTTCTTTAGATTCACGCTGTACATTCATTTTCGTACACTGGACACAGCGTTATAATAACTTCCACCAAATGTCTCTGAGAAGACTAGAATATGTCTTTTTAAGTTTTTTTCGCAATCAAAATGTAATGTTGAACAATAAGACCACATAGCAAGCAAAACGTCAGTATCAATTTGTAATTTTATTTTACTCTTCTTAACTTCCTTATATATCCGATCAGTGCAAAAATTCTTGGAATAAATATTGTGCGCTGCTTGTGGATAATGAAATAATTATTATATAAATATTCATTATTTCCTATTAAACATACGAGCGAAACGTGCCTGAACATTTTAATGAAATTTAATAATTATGGATAATACGTTATCAGATACATATATAACAACAAAACTTCGCGTTCTATTAATAACTTAATAGCGTATGTTGTAATATACTATTATTTAGATTACAATGAAAAAGAACGACCTCCGAGTTTCAAAACTTGTATAATAATCGAGTTATAAAAGAACACATAATTTTTTAATGGAATATAGGTTTTGTTATAAATGCGAAACACTTGAGACGTTTGTAGCTTAGAGAATATTCTAATAAGAATTAAACAAATAACAAATAAAAATTTTCACTCTTCATTTGTAATGAAAAGTATGAAAACAAACAATTGTATGATTTTCTAAAACTACAAATCCACATTATTTTTTTTCTTCCCACGGTGCAAGAATTCGATGTTTTAAGTAAAAAAACTGCGTTATGACAGTTTAGAAATATAAGAATTTGAATAATCGTGGAGAACACCCTGTAGAATTAGGTTTAACTTGTTACCCCTGTATGTTTTGCATTAAAATGTTTCAGCAATCAATCATATTTACGCTGAAATTCATAGTGACAACATTTCTTCGACATGAATTTTTCAAAAACCGTCGAAGAAAAGTGGTCGTTATGATTGATTGATTGGTTAGCCAGCGTAAGGTAGGCATTGCTGCCACTTCCGGACATCCAATCTGGATATTTTTACATACCGCCGGACCGCCGACTGCCGACCCGGTTGCATATGCCGAATTGGACATGGGACATACTTGTTGTTAGCAGCGAGAGCCACATGACGCATGGGGTAGCAATATAGGATGGAGGTGTTTGTGAGGTGCTTCTTTTAAGTTTCCAGAGTTTTCGTTGTATTGATATGTGCCTGAGATGTTATATTTTCTCTCTCCAGTTGGTGGCTTAATGCTCCGTATACACAGTTCCGGTCGCCGTCGATTTTTTGCACCAGTAATTGGTGTGTTCTCATTTCAGCGTCCTATCGTTTATCCATGTTATTTGTTTTTCAAGGCCTATGTTAACTAGCTGTAAGAGATTTTTTTAATTATTATTATTTGTAGGGAAGTAAAAGAACTTTTTGCAGCGAGTTGTAAATGAGAAACAGATCTGAGAGAATGTCTTGTATACACTGTATATTGATTTGTTGATGTTTTTATAGTAATTAGTTTCGGTTGCTGTTTTCAAATTCCAGGCATTCCTCTATTCCACTGTCTTCGCTCTGTCCAACATAGGATTATTTTTGAGACGATTAAGAAACTTTTTTTTAAAATTAGGTTTTGAATCAATAAATTAAGTCAATAGAAAATTAAAAATTAAGAAAATTAATTAAGTTGATAATTTAAAGTTTATAAAATAAATTAGTATAGCTTAGCTCTCTGTAGTGTCTGGTCTTGCAATTGCTGGTTTATTTTCTTTTCTTGGGCTGGTTTCTTACACCTAAAGTTGTCAACTGCACCCAAAAGTTTTTTATTTATTTACTCTTTCCAAGAACAGTTCAATAAATACTTAAAAGGGTCTTGGGTATAGGTCGGCTCGTTTTGGTAGACGGCCAAACTAAGACACACTGCACTCATTTACTTAAATTTTGGTACTATTAAAAAGCACTTTACCAGCAATTTTCAATTATTAATTCGGTATACACTTTGTTCTTCTATTATGACACTTCACTAATGATATATAAAATTTAAAATCGTCAGTTCAATTTTTTTTGGAAGTTCATAAGCAAGGTCTAAAGATATTATAAAAAATTATGTGTCAAAAGTTACGAGTTTTTACCAAGGCCGTCAACATGACAACAAGGTCAGATGATGTAATACTGAGCGAGAGCCTGTTACTATGTGGGAAGCGATGCGGTGTAGTCGGTGAGCGCAGATAGATATTGTACCGCCTGTTCAACTATTTCTTCCGTGCTATAACTCTGTCAACTCCTGAGCACGCCGAATTTTTATTTTTATTTTGTAACGATTAATGAATTTTTTCACAAATTCAGGTTTGATTTGACGGCAGAAATGTTTTGTTTTTTTTCCTATAATCATTTCAATTTTTCATGGGATAGTTAGGTGGTTAGGTTAGTTAGGTTGATATTTATTTTGCCAACTAATCGTTAATAACCACTAGCGCCGCAGGCAGTATTAGCTTCGCAGACAAAGGTGGAGGGGTAGGGCGGTGTCTCACCGCTTTTTAACATTGGAAATGTTAATGTTCGTATATGGGGCCAGAGTTACGAGTTGTATCTAGTGTTTCTGTCCAGGGAATCCCGGGACGGGATTTCCCGGGAATTATGTCACTTTTTATCGTTCCCGTTCCCGGGAAATAACAGTCGGGATTTCCCGGACCCTTGGAAATAAAAATAAGTTTTAAAAATAGTAAATTTCCTGCTCTCATCCCATAAATCGACTCTGCAACGACTGCAACGAGTGAACCGGAGACGTGGAAGAGTGCGCGCGCTCCGAAATTTTACCGAGCGAGCGCGTCGGACGGCATTTATGTTCTATTTCGTTATTGTACTATTTCCTGTAGTTAGTGCTGTTATGTCTTCTTAATTACAAATAAAGCAAAATGAAACTGATGGATTTATTTTTTGACTAAAGGAAGAAAACAAACATTTAAAAAAATGAATATTTGAATGGTGCGACATTTTGAAAAAAAAATTGTGTTTTTCAAGAAATATATGAAAAATTTATTGTTTCCCGGGAATCCCGGGATTCCCGGGAACGGCAAATTCTATTTCCCGATTCCCGGGAATGAAAAAAAGTCGGGAAATCAGAAACCCTAGTTGTATCTAAGGCAGCCGACATGACAGTCGAGATCAGATGACGTAATACTGAGCAAGTGTGTAAAGTATGAGTATGCGCGGAGAACATTAAGTTATAATGCGGTTGTGGTCAGCGCGAATCGCAGTCGCTATGGATTCACAAAGTTTGACAAATAGCGAATAATTATTTTTGTAACAAGTACCTAAAATCATGTATTTTTGGGGCCGATCGTAGCTGTTTCGGAATAAGTTTATGTTTTATCTATGACGTTTTCATTTATCGAATTTATCTTGCTGGAAATCGGTAAAAAATATTTCAAAAAAATTATTTGCTTGAAAAAATGTAATATGTCCCTTTGTTATAAACAATATTGTTTAAAACTATATCAGATCAGGTTACCGTCTGGTATCATGGATTTTTGTAATCGGTATTGTCTCCTTCCAGCAAAAAAACTGCATTCGAAATATATTCAAAACGCATGCGTCTATACCACCTTATTTATATATTTAGAAAGAGTCCTGTTTGATTGATTTTCTTCTTCAGTTTATAATTTAATTTATCAGGTATGTTTCTTTGACGGCGATGAATCATGACACGTAGCAAAAAAAAATGTTACTCATCACGTTGCCTCCTTGACGGTTGGCAATTATATGCTAATAAGGCTTTATTCTATAGCCGGAGGCTTACATAGCCGTATCAATTGAACCTGTCAATCTGAGAACAATTAGTTGTAACAGCCTAGCCCACACACAAGAACATTAAGTGCCACTATTTAAAAATACTTACATTCCAAAGCTGTGTCCGCGGAGGGAGCTATTTTTACCAAAAGCGTTTAACGACCTGATGATATGTTTTTGATTGCTCTTAGGAAATGATAATTACTTTATTGTTATTTTAGTTAAAAATTTTTTTTTCATCATTTTATGTAACTCTGTCCTATTCTAATTTCGACTTGATATCTTTAGATTTTTTGCTTTAGAAATTCTCTGTCCTATTCTAATTTCGACTTGATATCTTTAGATTTTTTGCTTTAGAAATTCAAAATGTTCAGGTCATACCCTTGCAGTAATTTTCGCAAACACCAAATCAGGCGAATAATAATTTCTCGACGACGCGGTTCGCCAACCACGTTGGAATCATCAGGAGATGATTAAAGCTAAAAGTTTCAGCCCCTTCTAGGGCTATTCAGGTCATGTATTCTTTGGCTCTTATAGGAAGAAAATGTAAACGGTAGTGAGCTGTGTTCATCCAATACACGACATTCTCCACAATGTTACGATATTCGAGAAAAGGATGTGAGGGGTGAATGTGATAATTGCAGTTCGATTAATTATGGTATTTTAATACAAGTTGTATAATATATATAATATAATGTATATAAATGATTTACTGAAAATGTTGTGTTACTGCAGTGGCAACGTTTTGAAGAGGCGTCCTCCTCGCCTTCTGTCAATTATTTCATATTGCCCTCTCTCCAGTTGATATATAAAAAATAATATAATTCTGGAGATTACGATGCTAAAGAGTTATTTTGGAGAATCGAGCTGTTAGCGCGATTTATTGTTAAAAAAATTCGTAACAGACGTATCTATACCCACATCTCGAAAGCATCAGTACTAGATCTGTCTCAAAGATGTAAAAACAGTTGGAGAACACTAGGGCGTTAGTAAGTGTAACCATTGTGCATTTGTAGATTATAGATTGTTTAAGGGGTCGCTCGGCTCTGAACAGCCCTTCTTGACTTCGACCTAAAAGATCTTTTGTGAATTACCCTACAATTAGTCGTTGCCCAGGACTCCCAAGCTTCTTGCAAAGCTTTTGATTTTCCTGGG
This sequence comes from Stenurella melanura, assembly GCA_963583905.1. Lineage (NCBI taxonomy): Eukaryota > Metazoa > Arthropoda > Insecta > Coleoptera > Cerambycidae > Stenurella > Stenurella melanura. Next base: position 7,762,346 of record OY757310.1, read on the forward strand.
GGCTAATTTCCCTATGTCTTCAGCCGTTAATTCTACCTTTTCTAGGTACTTTAGCCTAGTGCAGACTATCATCTTCCATTGGCAAAGAATACGTTCCGCAGTTTCTATTGCAGTATCATCTGCCTTGCCAATATTCATAAGATGAACAAGGGGTATTGGCCTGTTAAAAGGCCTGCCATCGAAC